>VXBS01010486.1:201478-298372 GCA_013400255.1 Sitta europaea
GAACACCCTGACACACACACAGCTGGGAACACCTGCTCCCCTGACACACACACACAGAGCTGTGAACGCCCTGGCACACACAGCTGGGAACACCTGCTCCCCTGACACACACACACAGCTATGAACACCCTGACACACACAGAGCTGGGAACACCCTGACACACACACAGCTGGGAACACCTGCTCCCCTGACACACACACACAGAGCTGTGAACGCCCTGGCACACACAGCTGGGAACACCTGCTCCCCTGACACACACACAGCTGTGAACACCCTGACACACACAGCTGGGAACACCTGCTCCCCTGACACACACACAGCTGTGAACACCCTGACACACACACGGCAGAGCTGGGAACAAACACCCTGACACACACACAGAGCTGTGAGCACCCTGACACACACACACACAGCTGTGGACACCCTGACACACACACACAGAGCTGGGAACAAACACCCTGACACACACACACACACACAGCTGTGAACAGCCTGACACACACACAGCTGGGAACACCCTGACACACACGGCAGAGCTGGGAACAAACACCCTGACACACACACANTGAACACCCTGACACACACAGAGCTGGGAACACCCTGACACACACACAGCTGGGAACACCTGCTCCCCTGACACACACACACAGAGCTGTGAACGCCCTGGCACACACAGCTGGGAACACCTGCTCCCCTGACACACACACACAGCTATGAACACCCTGACACACACAGAGCTGGGAACACCCTGACACACACACAGCTGGGAACACCTGCTCCCCTGACACACACACACAGAGCTGTGAACGCCCTGGCACACACAGCTGGGAACACCTGCTCCCCTGACACACACACACAGCTATGAACACCCTGACACACACAGAGCTGGGAACACCCTGACACACACACACAGCTGGGAACACCTGCTCCCCACACACACACACAGCTGGGAACACCCTGACACACACAGCTGGGAACACCTGCTCCCCACACACACACACACACTGCCAGGAGCAGCCGCTCCCCTGGGCACCGCTGAGCCGCCCCGGGCTCTGTGTCCCAGTAATGGCATGGCCCACTCCAGTCCCACTGAGCTGCAGGCTTAGGGAGGGCTGAAAGGGACACTTTCACCCCCGAGGATCTTATTCAGAAATTCCAGGTTTATCATGGAAGCATCAGAGCTCTCTGGTCCAAGCAACTCGGTGTCCAGACTCTTAGTTTTGCCAAGAGCTGGGTGACACGCTGGAATAAGTGACACTTTGAATGTTGGCAGCTGTTATAAGAGCTCAAAGAAATAAGAGATGGATATGAACCACCACAGGCAGCCTGCAATAAAAAGCAGAGAAGTCAAAGTGAGGCACATGAAGGAAAACTCTCCAACGTCAGGACATGCTGCTCCAAAAAAAAGTGAAAATTGCAGTCAATACCCTACTGGAGAAATATCCCTGCTTCAGCTGATGATAATTTTCAGTAGGAACCTCTTCAGTGTGATTTTTTCAAGAACTGTATTAATAGTGTGATCAGCCAGAGCCCTGGGTTCCTGAGGACAATTTGCTGAGCAAGAAAAGGTCAGGAGGTGGTGATGTGGCTGGTGTTGGCTGCTGAGGCTGGAGGGAGAGGAACAGGAGTCACAGATAAGAGCTGCAGCCAAGAGTGACAGGCCTGACACTTTCTCCAGACTGACTTCAGACTCCTGGCTGCTGTCAGAGCATGTCCAGCCATTCCAGGCCATGTCAGAGCTGGAGGGGAAGCGTGGTGAGGAACCCCAGAGACTCATCTCTCTGAGGAGGGTCCCTGTCTCCCCACCAAGCAGTGTTTTACATTTGAAGCTGTCAAAAGACATTGCAAATGTTTAATTAATGACATCCCCAGCACTGTTCATGATGGAAGCAGCTTAATTCCAATTAAACCAGTTCCTGCTCCCAGACCAAAATCCTCTTGCTCTTCTGCACTCAGCGATGATCTTTCCAATGACAGCTGCAGTCATAGGGAGTCCCAAAACTTCAGGATCTGAACACACTTTGCAAGTGAAATAGTTTTGGGTCCAGGATCACCCCAGCCAGGAGCCCTCAGCCCGAGTCTGTGCATCAGCCCCATCCCCTGAACTCCATCTTGAGCACTTTTTTGGGGAGGAGACACCCGCTCTGACTCACAGGTCTCAACCCCAGTGAGCTGGAGCTGTTTAAGTCTCCCACTGTGCCAGTTCACCTCCCTGACCCCAGATAACACTTCCACCTGTTTTATCCTGTGATTATGGGGATAGCAATCAGGAAACACTTATGCCAGAAGGAAAGGCCCATCCAGAGGAAGCAGGGCTGTGAAAGCATCTCTCAGTCTGTGCCTTGGCCACATGGCACCTTGCCAGAGCATGGTTACAGTGGGAGGGGTGACTTTGTGGGTGCACTTTGCAGCCATCCAAACCTGGGCCCTTCTTTCTCTGCCTCATTCACCTCCTCTGCTCATGGCTGTGAGTGAGGCAGAGGGAGGAACAAACCAGGAGTCCTAAAGCCCATGGACAGCTGCCTGTCTTCAGTGTGAGAGCCAGTGTGAGAGCTGCTGTCCCTGTTAGGGATGAGATGCTTGGCTCTGTACAGAGCCTCAAGCTGAGGGGCCAGGCTCACCTCTTTCCCTCAAACCACTGCCGTGGGATGACAGCAGTCCCCCCATCTGAGGGCATCACGGTGGCCCTGAGCAGACTGCCATGAGAGGGGCCATGGAGTTGTCCTTTGCAGCCCTCTCCTTTTGCAGGTCCAGCTCCCTTTGCTAAGCAGGTGTTTCTGCTGCCCCAGAACTCAGCAGCTCCTTGATGCAGAATCCTGTTCTGATGCACATCCCACATGCTCCAGGGCACTGTGGAGCCCTAGGCTGGGCAGCACCCCCAGCTAAGCCAGACCTTGACACAGGTCCAGATGACATGGCTTCAAGCCCCACTCAGAGGACTCTTCCTTCTACTTTGGCCACTTTACCCAGGGTTAGAAAGAGCTCTTGAAGCAACCCAGCCCCTGCTATTGGAGTCGGTGCTAGGCAGCTCCTGCAAAGGCAGCTCACACACGCCCTTGGTCTGGGCAAAACGAGCAGCAGCCCCGTGTCTACCTCGGAGTGTGGCACTGTGACACTGCTGCTCCATCCCCTGCATCTCCCCCCAGATCCTGCCTGGTGCAAGGAGAGAGCAACAAGGCTGCTGGAGAGTGAGGGCTGGAGCTCAGGACAGACAGACAGACAGACAGACAGACAGACAACCTCGGGCATGGTCGCTCCCAGCAAAGAGCTTGTCCTGAGCTCCTCAGTCCCTTCTCCCCAGCTGCACCCTGACTTTCCAGTCACAGCTGAGTTTAGCACCCAGCTAAACACGGAGTCCTTTATCTGGGGTTACATTTCAGCGTCCTGAAGCCTGAATCCCTTGAAGTGCCAGTTGGATACTCCTGCCTCACTACTTGTACTCCTCTGCCCTGTTGGAGCCAGCTCTGCCTTCCCCTGCCCTGCTATCTCACGAAAACACGGTTACAAAACAAGCCTGAGTCCTGGAGCTATGAACAGGTCTTTATTTGTTGAGGTTTCTTTTGGCTTTTTTTTTTTTCCCCTTTCTTCCCTTTGAATGAAATTCCTGCCAGCTCTACGAGGGAGAGAGAGAGAGAGGGAAAGAGTAGAAAGTTTAACTCCTCCCATTGGAGTGTCTCACGCCCCTGCCCAGCCCTTGAAACCCAATAACCAGGATCATTCAGCAATGCCTCCCCTTGCCTGGCGGCATCCTCAGCACACCGGGACCTGCCGGGGGTCCCGTGCCCGCTGCCTGCCGGCGGCCGGGGCCAGCATGGGCACGCTGCTCCTCTGGGGCATTCTCCTGGCCTCCTGTGCCCTCTGCCAGGCGCTGCCTGCGGAGCCGGGGGCTGCGCCCCCCTGCCCGCCCCAGTGCCACTGCGAGCAGGATGGCATCGTGCTCTCGGTGGATTGCTCCGAGCTGGGGCTTGCGGAGGTCCCGGCCAGCCTGAGCCCTCTCACCGCTTACCTGTAAGTACAGCCCTCGCCGCTGCTTTAGCCCTGCTTCCCCCGGACCCCTCCAACAGCTGCAGCTCTCCTCCGGCTTGGAAGTTTGTGCCACATATTCCCGAAATTAAATTTCCTGTGGAAATTAGAAACCAAGCAAAATAACAACAAAAAAAGGCAGCTCTTCGGGCAGGACCTGCCAAGCTCCCCTCCTCCCGCGCCCCTCTGCAAGCGCTGTTTATACTGCGATGTTCTGCTCCGCTCCGTGACTGCAGCGGACCGGGAGAACTGACTTGCTGGGTCGATTTTGATTGTCTGAGCACATAATGGAGTATTTTACACAGCAATTAGCGCAAACTGCCCTGGGATCCTTCTGTCAAGCACTTCAATAGCTGCAATAGCTCAGAGCTTTGCGGGGTTTGGGTTGTGCTGGCCACCAGCAGTGTCCAAGCTGCCTTTTTTAAATGAGTATTAAAGCCTTGTAAGAGGTCAGGGGGGTTGGTAAGTGTTGTGATTATTTATGTATTAATTTTATTTTAAAATGATCGATTATCTGAACGTTTCACACCCCTTCTGACGCTAATACCCCAAAGGGTTAATTGACAGAGGCTGCTGCATTCATTTCTAGCCCCAGAGGTGGTCTCGGTGCCATCATACTGGTGATGACCGAGGATCCTGATAAACGACTGTGGACAGTTCTCAGGGTTTAACCGGGAGAGGAAACATCCCTCTCAGGGACACCAGCTATCCCTGAGGAAGATGCTGTCTGGGTTCCCACGCAGCGCTGCAGCCACGAGCTGTGTGTTTGGCAGACGGGCTGGGAAGGACCGTGGCGTTCCCAGCCTGGGGGGCACCGGGGCACTGCCGAGGGCAGCCGCGTGTACCGCAGCCATCAGGGACAGCGGCAGCCCCAGACAGGGCTGGGATGTGCGTGTTGTGCTCACTGCCGGGAGGGACTCGTGTCTGGGAGTGTCACACAGAGCACGGTGCTGGTTTTCCGACGCCCCTGGATTGTGCTGAGATGCAGGTGCTCAGCTGTAGGAGCAAAGCTCCCAAACCCGTCCAGGGACGGCACAGCCAGGTGGAAGCTGCCACTGCTGGATGAGGACTTCTCTGCTCCTCCCGCTCTCCTGAGGAGCACAGTCTGGTGCCAGCCACTGGATGGCCAGAGCTGTACTGGGTTAGCTAGGAGAGAAATAAGACAGGAAAGGATGACGCTCATTGGAGACCATGGAAAATGAAATAAATGTGTAATGCAGGCTGTATTTCCCCTGGGAGAGGGAACCACTTGTTACATGAGGTGTGACTGCACAGAACTGTCCCTGGGGCTTGGTTTGGAACTGGCTGACCACGAGTGAAAAGTCCCAGGACCATGTGGGCGAATGCAGAACATCGCAGCACTGATGCTTCTGTGGGGACAGGGGGCACCCATCACCCACACCCCCCTGAGCCCCGCAGCGTGGGGCTCCCGCTGCTGCCCCTCCGCAGAGAGGGTGCGGGTCATCCCCCCAGAGCTGTCCCTGGGCTGGGAGCTGCAGAGCTGCCCGCAGGAACCCAGTTCGGAGCTCAGTGCGGCGTTTACCCTGGCCTGGCTGGAGCACGGACCCCAGCAGGTGGATGCTTGGAGGCGCTGCCGGCCCGCTGCGGGTGCGGCCGGTGACTCCTGCGGCTGCGGGCAGTGCCCTGGATTCCACCGGGTCCACGGCACAGCCCTGGAGCACCCAGCACTTCGGGATGGCGCTGGAGCAGTCCCTTGGCCGCGGCCCCGCTCCCGGTGTCTGNCCAGCCGGCTCTGGGACCCTCCGGGGGTGTTGGATGTGGCCTCGGTGTTCCTCCCTCCCTCTTTGGGGAAAACCAACCCACTTGGTGCTTCCCCATTAAACCCGGCCGGGGAGAGGACCAAACAGATATGATGGAGGTAGAAAGTCAGGATGAAGTGGGAATGACGGGAGGAGGACTGGAGAGCTGGGTTTTCTCCCTACTCCTGTCATTACTTTAGCAAATTATGTGAGATTAGCTTCCCAGCTATAAGTGTGCAGCCAGGGCTGGTTTGTCAAAGCAAATCAGCATAAATTTTGTAGAAAGTATGGATATTGGAGTGAGATCTAAGTTCTTCATGGAAATACAGGCTTAAACTCCACATTCAAATGTGTAAGAAAATTCTGGGTTTCTTTGGAGAGCAACAGGGGCTGAAGAGGGCCCTGGAATGGCAGCAGGAGATGGAGCAGGCAGGCAGCTGCTCGTAAACCTTTCCAGCTTCTTTGCTTCATGCCCTGTCTTCTCAGCAAGTCACTGGCACTGTGGAGAGCAGGACTTCCTTCAGAGCAAAATAAAGGATCCTCATAATTATCCTTGATTAGACACTACCTCACCACTAATGAGCTGGTGTCCATGCCCCATCCTGACGGTGCTGCACCTCCACCGTGCCTGTCTCTCTGCAAGAACCCTGTCCTTGCTCACTCCTGCACCTCTCTGAACTTGACCCTGATCCCAGCCATCCAAAGCCAAGTGTTTCCAGTGGAGACATCCCTGGTGAAATTGCAGCTGTGGTCAAGGAGATGGGAGAGATTTCCCCTTCAGAGGAGTGCCAGTGCCAGTCCTGTGTGGCACAGTGCATCTCTGTCTCTCCGTGTGTGTCAGAGAGCTGATCTGGGGCTGCAGCAGGGGAGGCTGCAGCTACTGGGGGCTCCCTGGAAGGGACAGCAGCAAGCTGGGGGTGCAGGAGAGGGGAGCTGCATGGGGGAAAATTCCTCTGCAGCAGAGGTGACTGCACAAAGGGGCTTGGAGGAGGATGAGAAAATGGGAAAAGCTTCTTGGTGCTTAAAATATTATCTTAGCTGTGTTCCCCAGCACCACTGCACACCCTGCATGTGGCCTGGTGGAGCAGCCCCAGCTCAGATTCCCCAGGGTAAGGCTTGCATCACATGGGTGCAGTTCAGTGCCTGCCTGTCCCCTGGCTGTCCCAGGAAGGTGCAGGTGCTCAGTGCAGCCCCCTGCCCTAGGATGGCATCCTGACCCCCTCAGCTCCATGTATCTGGCTACCAGCCCCTGCAGGGGGACAGCTGGCAATGCTGGGGATGGAGGAATGCTCTCAATTTGCCAAGGCTGCTCCTCTTTCACCAAAACAAAGACACCATGTTGTTTGTGCCTGCCAGGTCCCTCCCAGGGATGTGCTGGCCTTTCCAACTGTCACCTGCAGGAAAGAAATGAAGAGTCTGTCTCAGCACAGACACCTTGGGATGGAAAGGCAACAGCAGTAGTGCCCTGGCCACGTGTGGACATCAGCTGGCCAGGGAGCACACCTCCCTGTCCAGAGGGACGTGCCACTTCTTGCAGTGCCTTATCCTCAGCCTGGAGTACACGTACACGGGAGGGTACTGGAAAGATTGCCCAGATATCCTAGGGGAATCCACATTCAAACAGGTCCATCTTGTGAGGCTGCTCAGGGTCTTTTCCAGAAGGTAAACATATTGGATAATCTTAGGAGTATCTCTAAGATTCCCTCACCTCTTTCCCATTTTTTACTATCCCATTTTTCCTAATATCAACTTGCAAATTCCTATGGTTCATCTTGTGCCCATTACCTCTCATCCTTCCCCTGCAAAACCCCTGGGAGATGTTGGCTCCAGCTTCTCTACACCCTTCCAGGCATTAGTTAAAGAGAGCAGTAACACTCCTCCATTCCTCCTTTTTTTGTGAAGACTGATCAAACCTGCTGGTGTGTGGACAGAGGCAGAGGGGGGAGCCCTGTGGGAGAGGGGGATGGAGATGCTGCAGGGGAAGAGATGAAGATGGAGAACACAAACCTGGAGGGTGCCAGACACCAGAAGCACCATGGCTCAAGGCTCAGCTGGAGGAGCCATCCCTCACTTCCCAAGGGTCTCAGGTCTCCCCAGCAGTTCTGCTGCTCTGTGCCCCTTCCCCAGAAACACCAGTGCCTGCAGGGCTGGTCTCTGTCCTGGGAAACCAGCAGAGACCTGGAGCAGGACACAGCTGGAGAGGCTGTCAGGCTGCTGCTGTCACAGCAGGATCTGAGGGGAGGGAAAAGCAGCAGGTCCTGGCTGCTCCCAGATATCACCAAACATCTCGTGAGGCTTCCCAGACAGAAAGCTTCTCATTCCCCACACTCTTTCCTTTGAGGGAATGGGACCAGGAGCCTTCAGGGCTGTTCTCATCTTGCAGAGACATTTTGAGACACTGCCTGGAATTTAGCATCCCACTGGGAGTCTGGGGCCCTTCATCAGCCACTCTTCTCCTGGGAGCTCTCTGGGATCAGGTGCCACTCAGACCCCTGGCAGGGATGTGCAGGAGACAGGGGTGCTTTGAAGCTGAGCAGACACTTCCCAGGCCACACAGTGCTGGATCCAACATAGGGAAGAGTGAGGAAAAGATGCTTTTTTCTTGATATTTGCATTTTCTAAAGACCCACAGAACTGGGTAGGTGAGGCAGCAGGTCTGGAGGCTCAGTACCTAGCTGGAGCCTGGAGGAGCAGCAGCTCCCCTCAGCCCAAATCCCCCCCATGTGCAACACCTGCCCCTTGCAGCCCCCCCTGGGGTAAGGACAGCCACCACAACCCCCAAAGATGGGGAGCACCCCAAAAGCTGCCCCAGGAGCTGGGACACCAGTGGGGGGAACAGGATGTGTGGCTGCCCTCTAGAAGCCTGGGCAGGCAGGACAGCTCTGTGAGGGCGTTGGGGCTGAAGGGGTGATTAGGGCTCCCAAGGAGCTGGGGTTCCTGCAGGGGTGACAGGGACCCCTGTGTGTCTTCGGCACAGACACACAGCCTAGAGAGAAAGAGGGAGCAGCCAGAAATGCAGAGAGCACCAAATCCCAATGCAAAGAGTAAATTAAGTCGTTCCTGGGGACAATGCTGCCCTCCTGCCCCGGGTGATTTTGCACAGACCAGTGAGTCACCATCCTGTGCCCATCTACAGCTTCTTCTTCATGCCATGGTCGCCACAGGAGCCCCAGAGCTGCACAGGACCCACCCAAACACAGCACAGAGGTGCAGACTCACTCCCAGACCCTTCCACTTCTCAGGCCATGATGCAGCCCTGGACTGCCAAATGTCAGCTGGCCAGCAGACTAGGGGCTGCCCTGCTTGACCTCCTCTCCTGCTGCAGACTAATGGAAGTGCCATTCCTGCCCTGTGCAGTCCAAGGCCACAGTCTCATCCTCAGGAAAGCCCAGAATGCCAGGGAGAAGGGCAACCAAAGCAGGAGCAACAGAAAATGTTTGTGGGCTTGGAGTATGGATCAGGGAGATAGAGCAGGGCTCTGCACACTGCACTGGATTCACAGGTTTATATTCACCATTTATCAGCTTGGAGGAACATTTCTTTCCCACACCTAAAATTTCAGGGCTAACAAGGGTTTCCCACTTTCATGGATTTAGGTTCCTTCAAAGGGACTCTACAAAATCCATCTGCTGACTCCATACAGGCACTTCCCAGGGACACAGGTGTGCTCTGCATCCTTACTGCATCCTTGCCAGCAGGGTCTCAAAGATTTTAAGGGCAGGCCACCTGGATTCAGCTCCAATTGCCCAGCACCTCGATGACACCCTCAGGGTCTCCCATGGGCACAGTGGCTTTTTGCTGGCATGTTGCTCTGAAGGCCCCAGGGGGGAGCAGCTCCCAGCACTCCTGCACAATGGCACCTGGGCATTCCCAAAAGGGCTGCTCCAAACCAAGGCCTGCCTGAGCCCCACGTTGCAGGGGGAGCTGCTGGCCCTGAATCCAAGGCTCTGGCTGGTGTTCCCCTCTGCAGCAGGCAGATGAGCACTAACCAGAAACAGTAATTCCTGTCCTGTGCTCCCCAGCCTGCAAGGAGGAGAAAACCAAAGGGAGAAACTCTGGGATCAGGCACAGCTTATGAGAGAGAGTGAACAGCCACAAGGAAACAGCAGAGCACCTGAGCAAGTGTTTCCAATGGCCTTTTGAATCCTCTGGGCAAGGTGGAACTCCCAGCCCAGCAAGAGCTGAGTGCCCTGCTCCCCTGGCCCACAGCAGTGCTCAGTGTGCCTTCATCCTGCACTGGGGATGGAGAGCATGATTCTGCAGATGCTTCATGGCTGTGTGTCTGGACTCGAGGCTCAGGGCAGAGCAGTGGAAGACAACAAACTCCACAGCAAGCAGACAAAATAGTGGTGAGGGAGCCCAGATCAGGAGGGTGGAGGGAGTGAGGGGTAGGTGGGAGTGCTCACAGCAAAGCCAGAATTGCAGGACCATTAATCACAGAGCCACAGAATAGTTTGGGTTGGAAGGGACCTTAAAGATCATCTCATTCCACCTTCTGCTATCCCAGGATGCTTCAAGCCCCACCCAACCTGACCCCAAACACTTCCAGGGCTGGGGCAGCCACAGCTTCTCTGAGCACTCTGTGCCAGGCCCTCCCCACCCTCACAGGGAAGAATTTCTTATGAACATATAATCACATCATCCCTCTGTCTGTGGGAAACCATTCCCTTTATCCTGTCACTATCTGCCCTGTAAAGAGTTGCTCTCCCTCTATTTTTTAAGCCCCTTTAGGCACTCTAAGGTCTCCCCAGAGCCTTCTCTTCTCCAGGCTGAGCCCCAGAGCTTTCAGCATGCCTTATTAGTGAAGTCAGGCCTAGAGCTGCCTGAAGAGCATGTTTGGTGGGATGGTTTTCCAAGCAATATCTAATTTAATTGAAAAGGAAAAGCTTAATGAAAATGGACAGTGTTCATGGGACTGTAAATGGTAGAAATGTAGTAACAAGTTCAATCAGGAGAGATTATTTCAATATTTTCACTTCATGGTGTCTTTCTAAAAAAAAATTTCTATTTACATATTTTCACCTGCTGGTGTTACATTTACCCATATGCCATTTAATATTTACATTGCAGGACTTCAAGACTATCAAAGCAAAGCATTTTGCTGGTTTTAAAACACAGTTTAGTAATTTTTTGTTCTATACTAAATATTAACATGCTGGGTCTTTGTTCTAGGTTCAAGAGAAAGGAAATTCAGAAGTCTTTGAATTTCCAATGAGTTTCTTGACTTTTCTTCCCATTTCCTCCTGCTGCTTCATCTCTCAGGCCCCTTTTCTGCCATGGGCTCTGCTCCCTTTCTGCTCTTGATGTCATGAGGTAGAAGTGCTTTAGGTCCAGCAATGTTCACTTGACTTGGCTGCTGTTGGGTTGATGGGATGCTGTGCTCTCTGCAGGATGCTGTTGGGTTGATGGGATGCTGTGCTCTCTGCAGGATGCTGTTGGGTTGATGGGATGCTGTGCTCTCTGCAGGATGCTGGTGCATGGGCTTGCATCCCTCGAGTCCTTCCAGGCAGTGCTGCTGGTGGCAATGCAGAGGGGCTGTGCCTGCAGCGCCAGCACGGCTGAGCTCCCCGAGATCCCAGTCCAAAAGGAAAGGGGCATCTCTTGCAGGGCTGGTGGGAAGTGGTAACAGGTATCTGGATGTGAGCAGATGTCTGATTCTAGGTGGGGCAGTTTCAGACACCACAGAATCGTGGAGACTTCTGAGCTGGAAGGGACCCACGAGAATCGCTGAATTCGACTCCTGCATGAGGGGAGGTGCAGGAGGGGAGATGCAGGATCTGCCCCATCCCAAAGCCACCGGCTGGTGCCCAGGTCCCTCTGCAGGAGCGCAGCAGCCAAGCCTTTGCGGCACTTGCTGCGCTCCTGGCGAGCGGCGCGGTGTGCGGGGGGAGCGCAGGCAGCCCCGGGGGGTTGGAGCCCTGGGGCTGTGCCGGCTCTGGGGCTGTGCCGGGGCTGGACAGCCGTGTNGCTGCTGCTCGCCCGCAGCGTGCCCGGGCTCCGGCTCGCTCAGCCCCGTGCCGCTTTTCCTCCGCCCGGCTCTCCGCAACGTCCTTCCACCGCAAAGCCCCGCTCCCCCCTCTGCTCCCTGCCCGCCCCCCAGGCTAAGCAATATGCCACAGCCTCCCCTCTCTCCCGCCCTTTCTTGAAGAATAAGCTCATAAATCTGCCTGGGGCAACGAAAACACTGAGCTCATGGCCCTTAGATCTGTGTGGGAGGAGCTCTCGCTGGCGATTAAAGGAGTTTAAGGTTTGCTTTGAAAAGCTCTTTGATTCTGGTAGGGGCTCTGGTGCCAAAAGGCAGCGATGGGGCTGCAAATGCCTCTCCCCCTCTGCACCTGCCTGGGTCAGGGAGCAGCAGCAGGCGGGGGAGGGAAGGGGAGCGCGGGTCCCAGCTCTGTGCAGTGGGAGCTGAGGGACCCCCGACACCCCCGGGAGCGTGGGGAGCACCCTCTGCCCGCAGCTGAGCCAGCACGCCGAAATGCCCCCGTGCCTGTGGAGCACGCTGCTGCCCAGCTCCTTCTCCGAGGGGCTGGCTCGGGTCTCAGGCACGGGGTCCTGCCGGTGGGACAAGGACCGAAGGGAGAGGAGCGGAGGCCAGCACAGGGATCGCCAAAGAGCGCTCTGAAAAGCGAGTGGGAAGGGATAGGGCAGGACCGCCAGCGCTGGGAGGAGTCTGGGGTCTTGGAGAATGGCTCGAGTTTAGTAGGAGCCGGTGAGAGATCAGAAACGGTCTGTGTGGGGGGCAGCAGGACCAAGCTCAAGCACCGTGTTGCAGCCCAGCCGAAACAGAGCCAGGAGCTGTTTCTGGCTGTGTGGAGCCTGTGCCAGAACGGAGAGCGGGGGGAGGATTCGGGGAAGCTCAGGTGGTGCCTCCAGTCCTGCAGGGATGCATCAAGGACCCAACAGGGCTCACGCAAAACCATTCCCAGATGCACCAGCCCGGGCTTTGCTGGCAGAGATGGAGGAGGGCAGCTCCCAGTCTCCTCCCCTCCATGGATGGACAGGTCTCTCAAGCTATCCACAGCTCTCTGTCTCCCTTTGCCTTGTTTGCCGGCCTTCCTGTAGCAGTTTCAACCCCTTTGAAGGATTTGCAAATGAAAAGCAGTCCCCATGGGAGTGGATCGAGTAGAACACACCTGTAAGGGCAGGACATGCTCAAGGGACATGCTGTCTCTTCTTGTGAGCAGCCACAGGTCCCACTACAAAGAGAGCCCGGGAGACAGGATGGTTTCCAGTACTGAACATCCCCGTGGGGCACCAATTAGGAACATTCCCTTTGTTCAAAGGGAAGGAGAAGCCCAAGCACCACGTGTCCTCCCATCAGATGTGCCATGGTGGGAACCGCAGGGGTGGAGGGCGAGCAGAAATGTGTCCTCCTCTGCCGAGTATGGTGGGGGAGACCAGGGCCGAGCAGGCATGGGGGCTGCCCTACACCCAGGCTGAAAGGCTTTGTAACGTGACACTGAGCCCCGAAGGCCACCAGCCCCTGGGACACTCCCCCTGCCGCCTGTGCCACCTCCCGGCAGCGCTGGCGATGCCCCGGGCATGGAGCAGTGGGTGCTGCTGGCAGTGTGAGGCGTGGCCAGCATCAGGGAGCCTGGGGACCTGCAGGATCAGAAGGCACAAGTCGCCTTCCCAAGGATGTCACCTGATGTGGGGATGGCTCTGGGTATAATTGCATCTTGAAGCTTAGAGAGAATTCACAATTGTGGGTATTTCTCAATCTCAGAAAAGCAAATGTTCATCTTTGCATGAAACCTAGAGGAAAGACATTTGCACCTTTAGATAGAAATTCATCTTCTGTCTTTCCCAGAGAACATAAGAAAAAATTCTGGTAACAGGAAACAATCTCTGCAGTTCTGTTTCATCCCTGGTTCTGCATCCCTGAAAGTGCCTGGGGGCCAAGAAAGGACACGAACATGTGAGCATTTCATTTAGAATCACAGAATCCCAGACTGGTTTGGGTTGGAAAGAACCTGAAAGCTCATCTTGTTCCACCCCCTGCCATGGGCAGGGACACCTTCCACCAAACCAGGCTGCTCCAAGCCCTATCCAGCCTGGCTTTGGACACTTCCAGGGGTCCAGAAGCAGCCACAGCTGCTCTGGGCACCCTGTGCCAGGTCCTTATCACCCTCACAGGGGAGAATTCCTTCCCAATATTCAAATATCTCTGACAGTGCAAAGCCATTCCCCCTTGTCTTGTCGCCCCAGGCTCTTGTCCAAAGTCCTCTCCATCTCCCTTGGAGCCCCTTTAGGCACTGGATGGGGGTCTGAAGTCTCCCTGGAGCTTTCTCCAGGTGAGCACCCCCGGGTCTCCCAGCCTGGCTCCAGAGCAGAGGGGCTCCAGCCCCGTGACCAGCTCAGAGAGGAACGAGCTCCTCTGGGCTCCTTCACTCCCCAGGCAGCACTGAGCCATCCTGGCTAAGGACACAAAGCAGGACTTCTGTGCTGCTCAGCTCGCTGCTCCCCAGGGAAGAAAGGTGCAGATCCTCAGAGCTGCACTCTCTGGCTTTCTTCTCCCTGGACACAGGGCCTGGCAGTGCTCAGATGTTGTCCCGAGCTGTTGTCCCAGGTGTGGTCCCAAGCCCTGTCCCTAAACAGGAAGGTCCCCTCATGTATCAAAGGACAGGGATGTACCTTTAGGAGCAGGAGTGTGGTACTGGCAGAACCAAAGGCACCACAACCAGGACAGGACCTTGGTTACAGGTGCAGGTGAGGTTTGTATGCTGCACTAATTTCCTGTGGCAGCATCTTCCATGGATTAATGAGGTCCTGTTGCACAGAGTGGTTTTATGTGTGCCCTGGAAACACCATGTGGGGCATTCTAGAGCACAGAGCAGCCTTCCTCTCCCTGCTGTCTGTAACTTCAGTTCAGGGCCAAGCAGCAGGTTCCTGTGCTGCAGGTTGTGTTTGCAGCTGCGTCCTGTGCAGGGAAGTGCCTGCCAGTTTAGGTATTGTTGTGCTTTCATGTGGTGTAAGACAGCAGAAGATTTATTAGTGACAAAAGCATGAATGCTGGAAGCTGTGATTTATTGAAGAAGGGGGAGAGGAAATGTGTTGCAGCCCATGCTGGTTAGTGTGGTGTGTCTGAGGTGAGCTCACACACGCTGTGAAAACCGCCCTGCTCCTCCACTGAGAGCTCTGGCTCCCCTGGAGAGACTGTGGGGTGCACCCAGTCCTCTTCCAGGGGTGACCTTACACTGACCATCTCACAGATGCTCTGAGGAAAAGGTTTCTCCTCGGTGAAGGGACACAAGGACTCAGACTTTTGGAACAGACAGGTGTCCCACAGGCTTTGGCTCCCTGATGTGGTATAGGTGGGAGACACAAAGGAAAATGCAGCAAGAGGAACAGATTTCTAGCTCTGTCCCAGCCTTATGGTTGACCTCAAAGCCCTTTTCTCTTCCTGTGCCTCAGTCTCCCTATCTTTAAAGCACTACTAATAAACCCTTCTCAACTTTGAGACCAATTGATCAAACCAGTGCTGAGGAAGAGCTGGAGACTTCTGCCCTTTCCAGCCACATGTCTGGACCTCTCAAGCTAAAATACCTTTTAAAAGTTTATTAAAAAGTTCTTGAGCTTTCCATTCTTTCAGCCACCACATGAAGAAAAGCACCACTGAACTCTCAGATTTAGTGCCTGCCTTTCATGTCCGCTGACCTCATCACTTCTCGCTGGCAGAGCAGCCACAAGTCAGAGCAGCTTCCAAGACTCCTCAGAGCCACAGGCAGCAGCTGCTCCACGCTCATGGGCAGCTCTGCAGGACCCCTGGGGCAAGAGAACCCAGCTGGGAAATGCCAGCTTGGCCAGAGATGCTTTATACCCCAGTCCTGTTTTCTGTAGGAAGCTCCCTTACTTTCAGCACAATTCTTCCTGGATGGATGGGGGTAAATTACAGCTAGTTCAGCTCTTTGCTAAACCTCAAAAGGAGGGAAAAGACTGGCTCAGGTTAAACAAATAGGGATGTTCTCTTCAGGTTTCCCAGTCAATTAAAACTAAACCAAACCAAAACACAGCATGTTTTCTCTGACTATCCCCAAAACATGTTGGTTTGACCTAAAATAGAGTACATTCTTTTTTGAGTCACCTGAAAATCTTTAAATCCTTAAAAAAAAAAAAAAAAAAAGTCTTAAAATGAAAATTTCCACCATTTCCCCACAGCCCCACTGTTTTTATAGTGGAACATAATTTTTCTGTGAGCTTGCTCTGGGTTCTACCTTGCCTCGAAGTTGCAGTCATCCAGATGAGCTTGTGCTGTCACTTGCTTTTCCTTTCAACACCGTTTCTGTCTTTTCACCTCCCACTGCACAGACACAAATGCCTCATGGGAGCATCACCCTCATCCCAGGGCTGTGCTGAGTTCCCAGGGAGACTAAAGAGGGGCTGGGAGAAGGAAGGAAAGAATCCGTGAAGGCTCTTTTTAGCTTCAGAGAGCTCCTCTGGCTCTTCTGACTACCTCTGGCTACTGCCAAGGCACCTTTGAAACACCTTTGAAACATCTCCAGCATGTTGGGCACCATGACTGGGCTGGAGGGGAAATCCACATTCCCTTTGAAGTCTGGATACTTGAACAGTCTTAGAATTATAGGGCTGTAATGTACAGGAATGTGTGGGGCTGTAATTGTGACTTAGATCCTTGGATGAAAGGTGCTATGTACATACAAAAGGTATTATCATTATTGCTACTATTATTACTATTATTATTACTATTATTATTGCTATTATTATTATTATAGGCCTGCAATATGTGGATTGGAGATGAAAGTAGCACCAAAAGATCCTGAAATTCAAGATGTGTCTTAAGGAAATTTCAGCTTGGAATTGGGTTTTGTCTACACAGGAAAAGCGGAGCCGACTGGCTCCGCTGCACTGACAGCTCTGGGTTTGATGGAAGAGCTCCTGTATGCAGGCATGACTCCCAAATCCAATTCCTCTGGCCTTCAGAAGCGTGTCTCCAGTAGGAGCAATTCCAGAGCAGTTTTAGCACAAAAAGTGGAATCAGACATTTTCACCACTCTTTACGAAACACCCCGATCGCTCCGTAGGCATCGCAGAGTAAGTCCCTGCTGTTTGCGCCGTGTGAGGAGTTTGGGAACTCGCAGGATTCGGAGGCTGGGCCGGCAGCTGGAGCGAGTGCCGGTGTGGCAGGGCACGGGGGGAGCTCTGCAGGGACGGGCCCGGACCCCGCGGCCAGCAGCAGCCCGAGCGTGGATGCGGTGCGGGAGCGCTCCGGGCACCCGCAGCCATCGCCCCCGCCGCCCGGCCCTGCTCGGCACCCGCGGCTCGTCGGCCAAAAGCGAAGCCAGGCACTGGGCTGGGACTCCCCAGGATAATCCCGTGGGGATTTTCTCCTGAGGCTCTGCAGAGCATCAGGTTCGCTTTCTACCCCCGCCTGACTCACGCTGGGGAGGAGGGGGGTCAGGTCCATCCACAGCAGTTTTTCCGGTGCTAAACTCGCACAGGAGTGATGTGGCTCCCCGCAGGAGGGCTCAGCTCCTCCCCTGCTCGCTCCCCACGGCCCCGATGAGCGGAGCGAAGCGGAGCTGGGGACGGGGAGAGCTGGCCAGCCCCTCGAAAAACAGCAGAAAAAAGGCTGTTCCCGGTGTCTGGGGACCACCCACCGGAGCACAGGACAAAGCAAGAGCTCTGATGCCTTGTGGCTTCCTGGTGGCACCGTAGGCTCTGCCAGCGCTAATGGAAAGCCGCTCGTTCCTCGGGGCAGCAGACGGCGCTGAGCGGAGCCAAGCCCCAGCATCTCCGACACAGCCTGTCCCTCCCAGGCCATCGCTGGGCTTGGCTGGAGAGCACCTCAGCCCAAATGCCGGCAGGCATCTCTTTGTCCTTAGAAGGCAGCGAGCGTGGTGAGGAATGCGGCTGGGATTCATCTCCCACCTTGGGCTCCGAGCTCAGCCAAGCATCAAACAGCACGGAGCTGCTCCGCTCCTCTGCTGCCGCTAATGCTCAGTCTCTGCGTCTGGAAATCATGCTCTGCTCTGGGAGGCAGGGCTGTGATGCTGGCTGGCCACAGAGACCCCGGCTGTTCTGGTTTAGGTGCTGGCAGGATCAGCAGCTCCCCGGGGACGTGTTCAGAAATGAGTGGATTGTCAGCGCGGGTACCGCACGGGAAGCCTGCCCGTGTGGGCTGCGTCAGGCGGCAGGAATGACAGGATCCTGTCTGCCATGTGTCCCCAGAACCAGGATGCATCCTTGGTCGGATACTCAGTTTCTTCTGGCTGAATTTCACAGCTGCTGTTTTTGACATGTCCTCTTGACAAGGCCAGAACTCCAAAAGGCATTTTTCAAAAGCTTTCAGACATAATGTTTCTTTTTGAGAAGTCTTTGGTCTGAGCACAGATAATTATCAGCCAAAAATTACTGAAAACCACCAGCAATTTTCAGTTCTGATAAAAATGCTATTCTCCATTTTACAGTGTCAACAACTGTTTTTTTCTCTCTCTTCATTACAATTTCCTGCAAGAGGAGTCAAATATCTCCAGGCAGCTATCCCCTGGGATCCCAGCAGTTTATCCATCTCTGTCACCCAGCATAGTCCCTTCTCCCAGGACTGTTTCTGTTGCCTCCAAAGAGATGCAGAATGCTGCTCTGGCCCAGGGGCTGAGCTGTGTGTGGATGGCAATAATATTTATGGAACTGGCTGGACTGTGCTTCACTCCACCCTAAGGCTCAGCTTGGAGAGGAAGGGTAAGGCACAGCTCAGAATGGTGCTGGCTGATGTAGTCATGGCAGCAAAGGGCAACAGATTAGGCAGGAGAATCAAGTAATAAAGCCCATGAGTATCTGTGAGACTGAAGGAACAGGAAATCTTGCCTGATGAAGCAGATGGGGAGCAGAGTCTCCCCCTCTATGTCCTGGGCTTTTCTTTGCAGGCAGCCCAAGATTAGGGACTGAGCTGCTGGGGCTGCCCCAGAAGGAAGGCAGGCTGGGGTGGGTGAGTGGCTCCCCAAGGGCATTGTGTACAGTCTGTGAAAAACAAGAGATGGTGTGGGATGGGCTTCTCAGAAGAGGTGGTGGACAAACAGGACACCACTGTTCTCACCCTGGCTGCAGTGCTGCCATCCAGGGAAGAGCACGAGATGCTTGATGAGCTGCAGCAAATCCAGGGCTGACTGCACTGGCCCCAGAGAGCTTCCCTGCAAGGCAGCTTGTGCCTGCTGCTCCTGACAGCAGCTCAGATCCCACCCAGAACTGCCTGATCCCTCTCCCCAGTGGGAGCCCGGAGAGGATCAGAAGGGCAACACTGAGAACTCTCATGGGTCAAGAGAAAGACAGTTTAGGAGGTAGAGCAAAGCTGGGTGTGAAAGGAGTATAAAACAAGGAATCATGCACTGCCTCCCATGTCAGTCAGGTGTTTCCAGGGAAGCAAGGCTTTGTCACACCTCATGTTTCCTTGGGAAGACAAATATCACAACCACAAATGTGTTCCCTTGCTGCCCTTTTCCCACAGCTTTCAGTGCTGAGCCTGATGCCATAGGATGAGGGACATCCTCTTGATCAGCTCAGATCACAGCTGTCCAAGCTGTGTTCCATGCCCCCTTGTCACATGTGCCCAGACTCCTGGTGGGGACAGAGAGGGAAAGCTGCTGTGCAAGCCCCCCTCAGCAGTAGCCAGGTCACTGGGGTGTTACCAGCATAGTCACAGACCCAAACTACAGCCCCCCTCTGCCTGCTATGAGGACAATTTTCTCCATCCCAGCCAGAACCAGTCCATATCTCCAGCTTGCCCAACTCCAGCTGCTTGCACTTCTCCCTGGCAGGTTTTTGCAGGCTGGTGTGGAGATCAAGGCTCTCTTCCCAGATCCTGTTATCACCATGTTAATTCATGGCCACAACAGATTGGAATCATGCTTTAGCTAATCTGATTGTTGGCCTTGATCTTCCAGAGCATGGTATAGATGCTTGTTGCTGTTGTGGGCAGGATTCTGCTTGATCTTGATAAATCAATCCAATTCTGATAAATCAATCCGATTTACTCACCTTATTTCTGGTTCTTTCTGTAATGATTTTCATCAGTGATGTGACATCCTCCCTGACCATGTTTCTCACCACTGTTTGGGGGTAGACAGGTAATATTGCTGCCCTGTAGCTCCAGTCTTACAGTCTTTCCCAGAGTCCCACACAACTGGCTACACTACAGCATGAGTTTTCTGGGGCAGGGCCCAGCCATGAGTTTTTCTAAAAATCCAAACAAAAATTAATATTTAATCATGACATTCTTCTGGTTGGCAGATGTGAGAGAGTTTTGGATCTGTGCAGTTTTGTGTCTGAGGACTGACTGGGAGACATCAGAAGTTTTCCATGGTTCTTTGGCCTGTCTTGCTGTTCCTGATAGAGATTGAACTTCCACCACACCCACCAGGTTCATGCTTGGACACAAAAGGGCTTTTTGTTACCCTGAGTCATTGAGGTATCTTGGCTGGGGGTGACCTCTCCCACCTGCATGACTGCAGTTTTTCTTAGCACATGAGGGAGTTCTAGAGTTGTACTGGAGGAGCTTTGTCACCCTTTTGTTACCCATTATTTGTCTCACAATGCTTCTTATTTTAAAGTTCCATCTTGGCTAGCCCAGGTCTTGGATGTGTGACAGACTTCCAGGGCTGGACCAATATTCTCTGTGTTCTCTGAAACAGAGCTCCAGGTGCTTTCTTGTGAGACTGAGACCTTCAGAAGGGAGAGCAGGAGCAGAGAGGTTGCTGTCCACCCAACAGTGCACCATCCAGGTGAAGGGTCTGGAGCAGCACTCTGGGGAGGAGTGGCTGAGGGATCTGGGGGCACTCTGAGGGATCTGGAGGAAAGGAGGCTCAGGGGAGCCCTTCTGGCTCTCCACAGCTCCCTGGCAGGAGTGGGCAGCCAAGGGAAGCTCTGCTCCCACGGAACAAGGGACAGGACAAGAGGAAAAAGCCTCAAGTTGTGCCAGGGGTGGTTTAGGCTGAATATTTGGGAGAACCCCCTCCCTGAAAGGCTTGTCAAGCCTTAGTACAAAATGTCCATGGCTATGCTGGAGTCACCATCCCTAGAATCATTCAAAAGGTATGTGGACTGGCACCTGGGACATGGTTTAGTGGTGGCCTTGGCAGTGCTGGGTTAGTGGCTGGACTTGATCTTAAAGGCTTTTTCCAGCCTCAATGAGTCCATGATTCTGTGATCAAGCAGACCCTAGAGGAGAGCTGGTGCTGCCCTGGCACAGTGCTGAGATTGCTATGAGGCACTGGAGGTGCCCAGATCTCAAGCAGACAGAGCCTGCACATGTTCAGAGCAGCTGGGGGTGGAGGTCAGACTGTGCCAGTCGTACCTGACAGGTCACCTTGAGAGCCACAAGCTGCCTGCCAGAGGCCAGAGCAAACCCTGCCTGCTCAGGGAGGAGGGAGCAGGGAAACCACCTCCCCAGCATCCTCTCAAGTGCAGATCCCAAGCTGTTGGGAAAGGAGCCCCTGTGGAGGCCAGTGCAGCAGGAGCTCATGGGGACAGAAGGTGCAGGGACCAGCAGAGAGCCCTCACTCCTCATCTCAGCCTGCTGGCTGGGATCTGCAGTGGTGGAGGTGGTGTGTGAAGGCATTTAACCTTCCCTTGGCCGGGTGCTACTGGGACTTCCCCAGCTGGCATTGAGCTGGTGTGAACTGAGCTGTTTGCCCTTTGCATTTCAGAGAGGTGAGGTGGGAGAATGTGGAACCTTCATCAGCCAGGAGCCTGCCATGGTCTTTGATGGCTTTCTCTGTGCCAGGAAAGGTGTTTCACTGTTCACATTCCTAAAACACTGCCCACCAGATGTTCCCTGAGAACACCTGTGGGCTGTTTCCCACAGGTGGATCCTGTCAGCTCCAGGCTCTCAGATATTGTCATTTTGGAATATTGCTGGCTTTTGCTGTTGCTCATGCTGGTGAAACTTGTCTGGACAGGACAGATGATCTTTTGGTGCATGAGCAGAGGGAATGCCAGTGAATCACCCACAGGGCATCTGATTTCCAGACATGGCCCACATGCCTCACTGCCTTTCTCCCAGGAGACCACGGCACAGGTCCTGGGCTCATTGCACCATCGACCCCTGTGGAAGGGAGGGAGCAGAGCTGGCACTCAGGGCCTTCCACCAGAGCAGCATCCACTGCCAGCAGGCAAAGGTTCCTGCATTCTGCAGCTGGGAGCAAAAGGCACTGGTGGGCTGTCCTCTCTCAATCATGAGGAACGTGTGGGGCAGCTCCCTGCCTGGAGCTGTGGGAGGAATGAACAGCAGCAGCAGCCTGATGCTGCAGCAGGGAGGGTCCTTGGCAGCTCTTTCCACCTGAGAGCCCCTGGGCTCCTCTCCTGCTGGCTGAGTGTGGCAGTGTCCCTCAGCCCTGGAGACCCACACGTGGCATTGGGCACACTGGGACAGCCCCAGCAAGGAGGGGGGTGCCCCTCTGGGGGTCAGAGCATGGATTTGGCACAGACTGCCTCCCCCCTGAGCCCTGCCTCCCACCCCTGCTCTGCCCCCCTTGCTTGCCCCACCTGCTGCTCATGCCACCAGCACCAGAAGGAGCTGGGTGAAACCAGTGCTGAGCACTCGGGCGCTGGTCCAGCACATGGCAGCCAGAGGTGGGGAGTTTGCACAAGTTCTGCTCAGGATTTCCCAATCCAGGAGAGCACCAGGGAATATTTGGCCTGCCCACAGATCTTGGCCATTGCCAGGGTAACCCCCCCGCAGTTTAAAAACTCCTTCTAATTAGTGAACCTTCCCATTACAAGTCACAATGGAACAATTCATTATTAGTGATGTGTGCAGGCTCTGCATTCCTCTGGCTCTGCTGCTTCTGCAGGAATGTGGGGACTGATCTAAATAGATGAACCCATCTCATCTGCATCATCTTTGGTGATTTAATAGTTCTGCTCTCTAAGTCTTTGGCAATTACCTGCCTCTTAATCCTCCACATCCACCAGCTTCCAGGTAATGTAGCCAAGTGGATTTGCACTGAATCATATCTGTCAAAAAAAAGAAATTAGAAACACTCTGCTTGAGGGTCCCCCTCACTGATGACACCACAGCAACCAGCAGGGATGTCAAAACATGAGCTTCCCAACTTCCTCCAGGTGTGAGCACTCAAACCGAGTCCTGCTGTCAAAAGCTTCTGCTTCCCCCGAGAATTCTCATCACTTAATGCTGCCTGTGAATTTCCTCAGTTTAAATGAATTGCCTTCTGCACCTGTGAGGGAGCAGGGTCCTGGATGGGTGGGGTGGAGGGCAGCACTGTCCCAGGGCCTGTGCTGGCACACAGGGGTGGGAAGCTCTGGGTGGGCTGGTGGATGCTCAGCTGCAGCTGGGCTTGCAGAGGGAAGGCAGAAGAGCATCCTCTGATCACAGCAGGGAGCTGTGTCCCAGGAATAGCTTTCTTTTCCCTACATGAAGGGCTCTGTGCCTAGGACAGAGCAAGGTGACATTACCAGTGTTAAGGGGGCTCTGTTCCCATGCCATTTGCACTCCTCCCATCAGGGAATTGCCTGTCTGGCCTCTCCTCTGGTGCCAGAGGTGCAAGCACTCCAGCATGGACGTTTGGGACCTGCCAAGGACCATGGTCCTTTGGCAGCCTGAGACTGGGTGGATCTGCTTTAGCCCTGTGCTCCCACCTCACACCCATCTGGTCCAGAATTATCCTGGAGACAGCAGTGAGCCACTGCCATGATTTCCTCAGTGAGCTGAGATTGTGTCAGGGCTGTTCCTCAGGTGGGTTTTGTCTGTGGGACAGGTTTGCTTATGTTGCACTCACTGCCCACAGAGCCTGGCTGCCTGGGGGATGCAGGGGCAGGTGGCCACCCCTGATTTTATCCCTGTCAGTGTGCAGGAGCTCAAGGCAGCCTGTGCCTGCCCTCAGACAGGGATGGCCAAGGACTGGCTTTGCTACAGACTGCTTGTGCAGGCAGCTGCCTCTTCATATTCCCCCTTCCCAAGCACTCCTCTGTTTTCCTGACAAGACCCTGGAAAGGGAAGAAAGCCTCCAAGAACCCTTCTGACATTCACATGCTGTGCTGTGGGCCTCCACTGGAGCAACCACTGAAACCAGAACAAAACAGAACCAGAGATGTTTTTCCAGACAGAAATGAGGTCTATGGGACAGGAAAAGGCTGGGCTAGAGCTCAAAGCAGGAATCATTAAGGGATGCATAGACAGAGTTTTGAGGAGCCCTTGGCAGCTGAGTGTAGGAAGCTTTTGGGATTATTGTCCCATTATTTATCCTGCAGGTATGACATTGCTGGGGAAGGGTTTCCCAAGACATGGAGCCTCTGTAGAGACTCCATCTACCACGGTGTGTCCTGGATTTCCCAGTGGCTGATGGATGGCAAATTTTCATGAGATTTTCAGAGGCCTTCCAGGAGTTCTGCAATGTTCTTAACTCTCAAAGCAAAGAAATGCTGCCCCATGAGTTCCCTCATAATCAGTATTTTTTTGGGTTTGACACTCTGGAGGGTCACCAGTGTAGGTGAGAGGGAGGGGAGGGCTTTTTCAAACATGTCTTCATGGGGATTCATGAAACAGAGGAAGAACTCAAAGAAGCAGATGTAACTTATGGGTGGATCTGGGCAGAAATTGTGAAAGGTTCCCCACAAAAACAACAGTTACATTTTTAGATGAGAGTGAAGTTTGTAGGTGTTTTGTCTAGACTGTCTCTTCTTTTGATGAAGTTGGAGACTCCCAACAATGAAAATCTGGCTGGGCTTTAAAGACTTCCTTTGATATTTTCAGAAGGAACTGTAACCCTTCTGAAGACAGAAGGGTACAGAAGGCACAGTCTGGCCTAGGTGAGAAATCTGGCCTTTTGTAATTTAGTGTGACAGAGAGTGAGATAATTGATAGGCCTCAACCTGTCAGTCCAGACAATCACACAGATAAATGAAAGGAGGAATGCTATGGGAAGCAGGATAAAATACACCCAGTCCATCAGACAGTATAAGCCAAACCATCATCCCAGAGTTTAGTTTAGTTTCTATATTTATCCATTGCCTTAAAGTGAATACATAGCAGTGAATAACTCTTTTGTTCCCATTATGATAAGTTCTTTCCAAAACATGGATTAAATCTCAGGCTTGCACTGAGAAATTCCAGTTGGCAGCAAGTTTACAAGTTAAGAAAAGCTGAGCTGCTCCTTAATAGTAGGAAGGTAGGCACACAGTAGAAGGTGTATTGTCTTAATTAAGCTGATTAGTAAGGCCAAAAAAAAAATCCATTCTGATTCCCTGGAGGTAGGAAATGTAAGCTTACATCAAAACATTAGCTAAAGAGAGCTGGTGTGATTACAGATGCAGAGGCATCTCCAGTTCCTCAGACTTGATCTATTTGCAGGGTTTGGCCTATAAAACACACTCCTGGCTGTCCCCAGGCATGTTAGGCTGGTCAAAAAAGAATATGGTGAGGAACTTCTACTCTCCTGGGTCAGAAATGTGGCTTGCTCATACCCTGAACCAAGCATTCCATTATGGGCTCTCAGCTGTCCCCCAGCCTGGGCAGGCTACAGAATCATGGAATCTCCTGAGCAGGGCAAGACCCACAAGGACCATCAAACCCAACCCCAACAGCACAGACACCCCAACAATCCCAGCCTGTGCACCCCTGAGAGCACTGTCCAAACCCTCCTGGAGCTCTGGCAGCCCCAGGGCTGTGCCCATTCCCTGGGCAGCCTGGGCAGTGCCAAGCACCCTCTGGGGGAAGAGCCTTGCCCTGATCCCAGCCTGCCCCTGCCCTGGCACAGCCCCAGCCCTGCCCTCACTCCTGTCCCTGTCCCAGAGAGCTGAGGTGGGAGCTGCCCCCCTGCTGCCCCTTGGGAGGGAGCTGCAGACCAAACTGAGCTCTGATCAGTCCTGAGCTCTGATCAGTCCTGAGCTCTGATCAGTCCTGAGCTCCTGCCTCAGTCCCCTCTCCTCCAGCTGAACAGGCTGAGTGACCCCAGCTGCTCCTCGTGTGACCCCTGCAGACCCTTCACCACCCCAGCATTCCTCCTTTAGGTGCTGTCTAACAGAGGTAGGGTTTTTTCACATTATGGTGCTCCAAACTGCCCCCAGCACTAGAGGTGAGGCTGCCCCAGGGCAGAGCAGGACAATCCCCCCCTGGCAATGCTGGGCCTGGAGCCCCCAGGACCCTTCTGGCTGCAGGGCTCTGCTGACTGCTGCAGCTTGCTGTGGACCAGGACCCAGGGTCCCTTCCCATGGGGCTGCTCTCCAGCCTCTCACTCCCCAGTATGCCCACACATCCAAAGTACTCCATCCTAGGAGCAGAATCCAGTGCTTGCCCTGGTTAAACTTCATTGTTCAGCCTGGAGAAAAAGGCTTTTGGGGTGTCAGAGTTGGAGCCTTCCAGTACCTTAAGGGAACCTGCAAGGAAGATGGAAAGAGATTCTATAGGAGGGCCTGGAGTGACAGGCTGAGGGGAAACTGCTCAATTTGACAGAGATTAGGTTTAGATGTTAGGAAGTAATTCTTTGTGAGGGTGGGCAGCCCTGGCACAGGGTGCCCAGGGAAGCTGTGGCTGCCCCTGGATCCCTGGCAGTGCCCAAGGCCAGGCTGGACAGGGCTGGGAGCAGCCTGGGACGGTGGGAGGTGTCCCTGCCATGGCAGGCACGTGGAATGAGATGATCTTTAAGGTCCCTTCCAACCCAAACCATCCTATGACTCTATGATTGTTCCACTCTTTCATTTGTCAAGGTCTCTCTGCAGGCCCTCTGTGTCCTCCCAGTTTAGTGTCACCAACAAAGTTACTAATTATATTTTCAATTGCTGCATCTGAGTCCTTTATGAAGACATTTAAGGGAGTCTTGCATGGGTACCTGGCTTTGGTTGAAGACTGTGAGCCATGAGTCAGCAAACTCTCCTTTAGGGTGGTTAAACAGGTTACACTGACAAACTCCAGGAGGTTTTAAATCTGACCTCCAGGACTGCAGACCAGAGCTGGTTTTAATCCAAGCCCATTTTCTGCACCTTTCCAACAGGCAAAAGGCAAGATGGTCAAAAGAAAGATGACAATCAGGAGACAGAGTAGGCTAGTAGTGGTTGAGTTTTGTGATCATGGTGCTTTATCCTCAGTGTTCCCACCCCAGCTGGGCAGGAGTGGCTCTGCTGAAGTATCTCATCAATGGCAGATAATTCTCTTGAATTCAGCTACTGTCATCACTAAAAATAGCTCATGTAGGGAGGAAGCTGTGGTTGAAAGGTTTCAACTGAGTACAACTGCTCCTCCAGCACAGTGAGAAAGAGCTGCTTTCACAACGACCTGATGGGAAGGGTCTGTGGGTATTATGAATGGGACAATTATAAAAACCTGCTCAAAATTATCCCATATTTCCTCAGCAAGCAGGGCGTGATTTATCCCCACCTAAACTGCACATCTAAAAGAGGCAGCATGAATCACAGGGTGAAAGGGCTGGTTCCTCCTCAAAGCCTAGCTCAGATGTAGGCAGTACCTGGTAGGCTTCTGAACTGAGGTGGTGACATTCAAGCATCCCCCTCTTTAATAAGGCCAGAAATGGGAAGATTATTTGGTGAAGTCTTTAATTAATTGGTGTTAAAAGCTAATGAAGCTAAGAAAGCACTGAAACCTTGTAACTGTCTTTGGCGTGGCCACGTCTGTGATTTCTCAGAGTTCATTTCCATTGCCTCTGGGGAGCTGGAGCAGCCCAGGAATTCAATGGAAGACCTCTCAGAATTTTACCTCTCTAATTTGGCATATGAGTTTGTGACAACTCAAATACTCTGGGACTGATTTTACAAGCTGCTCAGGTTGGTTCATGTCCTGTGAAAAGAATAATGCTCTTGTCCGAGAAAATTATTATAAAGGAATCTAGTAAATCTCTAAAAAACATAATTAAAAATTTTGCAAGGTAACTGCAGCATTACATAGGCCAAAGGGCATCACCAAATACTCAGGTTTGTTTCTGGTCCAAAAGATAATTTTTGTTTTATCTTCTGAGGGTTCTCTTGCCAAACTTCAGATGTCTCTAAGCTGCAGCTTTTAAAGACATACCCTACAATCTAATTTTCAAGATCAAGAGTAATGCTCTCTTTTCTCATCACTCTTACCTGATTTCCCAAACCTTGATGTACAATGGAAATAAGCCATCCTCCTTGCACACAAAGAGAATGTGGCACAGCTGGGGGACACACAGCCCCCTGGCTTTCAGAGCTTTCTCCAGGTGCTTTCATGCTGCTCTGACAATGGATGAAGGAACCAAACCTGGCTCCCAGGGGCAGTGTGGTCACCTGCCCAGAGCTGGGAGGAGCAGGGTTGTGTCTCCACAGCCAAGTCTTGTGCTGGCAAAACCAGGACTTGTGTGACTCACACAGGCTGGGGCAATGCCAGAGACTTTCCTCCCAAGATCCTGGCTGGGATGACATCACTTCTGATGACAAACTGATGGAGACAAACACCAAACATGAATGGCTTTGGGAATTCTAGGACTGTGCAAAGGGACTCAGTCCCCTGTACCCCTTCACATGATTGGGAAATGGGGCAAATGAGCCAGACAACTCTTAAGAGCTAATTACTTTTTCTATGTAATGGCAGCCACCAGTAATATTTCTAACACAGGACATGCAGGCAATCCAACAGGCCAAAAGGTGGCAGGGATGGGAAGAGCAGCTCAAACACAAGGCCATCACCATAAAATTAAATAATTTTCTTTGTTGTTCCCTGAGAACAGGCTGTTGGTTTCCTCAAAGTCATTCTTAATGTGGACAAATCTGAAAACAAATGGGTAGGATGAATGACAAAAAAATCTGGTGATATTCACACAGCTCCTAAAGGCATCTAAATTGGAGATTATTGACCTACTAACCATTGTGCTTAGCCCACTGCTTAAACCAGTTCTGCTGCCTGAAAAATGCAAGGGGACAAAAGCAGCACCAGCTTTCAAGAAGCCTTCAGGGGCAACCCAAGGATTCACAGACCTTTAAGCCCATCAGATGGAGTGAAGGTAGAAGTGAGGAACAGAATTAGTAGACAAAATTATAAAGGGTAAATGTGGTAGGAGATAAAAAGAGGAGAGTCTGAGAAAAGGAAACCATTCATTGAAGGTGCCAACAGGCATCTGGTCCAACAGAAATTAGTGGTTGAATTTTCAGTCTCCAAAATGAACCCACATCAAACTCTCTTATAGTGTTTCAGGTGGTATGGGCTGATAACTGGTCAAGAGAAAGGAAATGAGAAAAGAAGCAGTGGGCATTTTGAGAGCAGAGGGCAGGAGGAACCAAGAACTGGGAGAGTATCAGAGAAATCTGTGCCTGTGCCAGATGCCAGCTCCTCTGCCAGGAGAACAGATGAGGGAAAAATCAGTTTTGAGAAACCCAGAGACAAACTGGCACCTGTGTGCACACTGCAGTGGGCTGCAGAGGTGTGTGGCCAGCTGAGGAACAGCTCCTGGAGGCAGTGCAGGCAGACAGAAATGTGCCAGCTTGGTCCTTGGGGTGATCACAAAGGCCACACCAGACCCAGTCCATAGAAGCCCACTCTATAAAACTATGTGGTAGGTCTGCTGAAATAAGAGGAATGACCAGGGGTGCTGCCTGCCCTTGTTCTGGTCTGCAATTGAATATATATCTCAGAGGCTCAGGGTCCAGAGCTCACAAAGGAGATGGCAAAAGAGGGAGAAGATGTGATTCTGTCATCCCCATGAATCAGTTCCTTGCTCTGGTATCAAATCCCTGCTTCCATGGCTGACTCCAGCAGGTCCTGCTTTACTGCCCCAGCCAGTTTCACATGCTTTTGACTCAGGAGCTTAGGAAAATGTTCATTTTGCCAGGCTTTTCCTCCCTTTGCTGCTCAGAGCAAGTTCCCACGCTGTGAAGCACTTTTGTCAAAAAATTCAACTTCAGAAGCCAATTGTAGGTGCATAGTTCTCTCACTATGTGTGAACTGACAGTGAAATAATTATAAAAGTGAATGTAACTGAAATACAGAATTGGTAGAAATGAAATGACAAAAGCATGGGTTACTGATCCCATCATGATAATGACACAGACTAGTTCTGGTAACTTATACTCCACTTCTCTGACTCTACTGCCTTTCCAAAATATCATTAACCTCAAAGGAACCATGTCTTCTGCTTCCTTCCCCCTGTTCCATCCCGGGTCAGACAGACCCAGGTCCCTCTGGAGGATCCCTGTGTGCTGGTTATGCACAGCCTGGTTTTTGGTAGCAGGGGGGCCAGAGAGGTGGTTTCTGAGAAGCTGCTGGAAGCTTCCACCGTGTCTGGCAGAGCCCAGCCCTGATTGCTCTGAAGATGGACATGCTGCTGGCCAAAGCTGGGCCAATCAGAGGGCTTGGTAACACCTCTGTGAAAACAGATTTAGGAAGAAAAGTAAAACAAAGTGGGCACGGGCAGTTTTTCTTCTTGTCAGAGAAGAGGAGGAGGTGAGANCAGCCCCTGGGGATCCACAGGGGATGCAGAGATCCACCCACAGCCCCTGGGGGTCCAGGGGATGCAGAGATCCCCCCACAGCCTGTGGGAAGGTGCCCACGCTGGAGCAGTGGATGCCTGCAGGAGGCTGTGATGCAGTGGGAGACCTGGTGGAGAGAGGGCCCTGCTCCCAGGCTGGAGCAGCCTGTCCTTGGAGGGCTGACCCCGTGGAAGAGGGACCCCTCTGGAGCAGTCTGGGGAGCACTCTTGCCCACGGAATGATTTCATGCTGCAGCAGTTCACAGGGAGCTGTTGCTCACGAGATGGACTCACCCTGGAGAGGTTCATGGAGAGCTGTGTCCCTTGGGAGGGACTCCAGGCTGCAGCAGGGGGTGGCTCCTCTCCCTGAGGAGCAGGAGAAGCCACAGGACACGACCTGACCAAAACCCCTCTTCCCTATTTCCCTGCACTGCCAGGGTAGGAGGTAGAGCTGGGAAGGAAGAGGGGTGAGAGGAAAGTGTTTTTAAGAGCTTATTTACTTCTCATTATCCTGCTCTGATTTTGTTTGTAATCAGTTAATTTCCTATCTCTGATTAGAATCTGGTTTGCCCATTACAGTTTTTTATGAGTGACCTCTCCTGGTCCTTATCTCAACCCATGACCACTGTGTTACATTTTTTCTCCATGTCCAGCTGCAAAGGGCAGTGAGTGAGCAGCCTCAGTGGGTGCCTGGCTTCCATCCAGGGTCAGATCATGACAGCTGGGTTTTAAGTGTTCAGTATATTTGGTGCTGGGGTGCTCAAAAATTGAGTCACTATGTTAACAGGTACTTCTGGTGCTACTTTATGAAATCCAGACTGTACTGAGGTGCCTACAGGGCAGCTGAAAATCTGGCTCCAAAACAGGCAGCTCCTGGTGCTGTTTCTCCAGGCAAGTTCTGTGCAGGAGCTGCTCAATGGGAGAGGGAAGTTTCTGGCTTAGGGTTATTTTTAGTGGCAAAATGCACTTTTGTCCTCAATTGAATATTTCCTTCAGAACATAGTGGTGTTTGCCAGAATGTCTCAAGTTTCCATTGGAAAGTAGGATCAAGAAGAATTGACTGGTGTCCTCCAATGCCCAGTCAAAGCACCTGGCTGGGTCAAACAAACCATGTTTGACTTCCCAAAGACACTGAGCTGCACAATGGGCAGTGCCTGCTTGGCCCTGTAGCTCAGATAATCCAGCTAACAGGTTTCCTGATTGGACCCCCAGAGTGTCTGTGATGTCCTAAAGACATTGCAGTGGGAGAACTGATCTCTATGTAGAAAACAGAAAGCAAATATTGTGTTTCAAGCTTTGTTGTTCTTCTGAAAAATACGCTGGGAATATTTCAGTCCACCTTGATCAGGTGGGCTGGCCTTTCACCAGGTCCTTTCCAATTCCTGGCTGGTGGTCTTTGTAAATGGAGATGGACAAACTGAAGGAAACAGGAAAAAAATCTTAGAACAATATCCTAGAACAATATATTCCAGTTGTTCTCACAAGCTGAAAAGCAGGAACATTTGTTCTCAGTTGAAGACAGTGTTTTGTCTGATTTCAAGCAGTTCAATCTATTTAACTATGTCAGTTTGCATGTAGAATAATGTATTCCAAGGGTCTTTGTAACAACAAAGCATTTTAGTATTTTCAGTGTTTTGCAGCTTTTGCCTCCACAAGTTAGAAAACCTGATGCTGACTTGCTGAGTCTTGAATTGTCATCCTGCAAGTGCATTTAGCAAAGAGAATATCAGACAAAAACCCTTCCTCTGCAATCGGTCCATTGCTTTGTTTCATCTTCAGCTGGCTCCCAGCACAGCTCAGAGGGAAGCAATGCCTGCCAGGCACAGCCAATGACCAAAATATTCTCTGGTGAGCACTGGTGTGGGGGTCCTGAACAGGGACCCCTCACCAGGAACTGTAGTGACAGGACAAGGAGCAATGGGGTCGAGCTGAAAATGGGGGCATTTAGGTTAAATACACTGAAGAAATTCTCCCCTGGGAGGGTGGGGAGCCCTGGCACAGGGTGCCCAGAGCAGCTGGGGCTGCCCCTGCATCCCTGGCAGTGCCCAAGGCCAGGCTGGATGGGGCTGGAGCAGCCTGGGACAGTGCAAGTGTCCCTGCCATGGCAGGGGTGGAATGAGATGGGATTTAAGGTTTCTTGCAGCCCATACCATCCTGTGATTCTCATTCCAGGACAGAGTCAATCTGGGTAACTTGACACAAATTTTCCTTAAGATACCTGTGCAGATCTTGACACAGACATCCTCAGCAGCAAACCAAGGGTGACATTTTCACTTTGTCCTCCTCTGACTTTCTTTGTCTATACCTAAAGCTGTGCAACCCAACCTCAACAGCAGCTGCCTCTGGTGCCCAGTGATGGATATCCAGGAGGGCTCTGCTCTGGGCAAGTGCTGGAAGCTCAGCAACAAATCTGGGAAAAGCTGCAGAAATTTTATTTAGTAAGTGTGGTAGAAAAGAAAATGAAGGTTTTGTGTGTGGGGGGATGCAGTCTGTGAGCTGCCCAGCAGATGTTCCTCTCCAGCCATGGAGAGAAGGGCAGCCAGCTGAGCAGATGGGGGACATGGGGGCAGTTTTGAAGAGGGGGACAAGGAGGTCTGAGACTGGGGACAGTTTTGAAGAGGAGGATAAGGAGGTCTGAGACCCATTGGCTGGCAGCAGAACAGAAGTTTGGAATAGGGCAATGTGGGCTAAGAGCAGGAGCAGTGTGGGTGATGGTGACCCAGCTGGGGGGTGGGACTGTCCTGCAAGGTGCTCTGTGCCCCTGCCCCATGGAGCCTCTCTCCTCAGAGCTTCACTCTCCAGGGCTCAGAGTTTCTCCTGCCCTGCTCTCAGGAGCATTTGCAGCCTGTTGCAGGCAGGCAGCAGCAGTATTGGTAGTGGAGCAGGGGACTTTGAAAACACAAATGGAATGGTCTGGCAGGGCTGGGCTTTGCACCCTGCAGGCAAATCCTCAGACTCTTCCCCCAGCTGAGCCAGAACACTGGTCTCCACCCCTGCAGCACTGGGGGCTGCTGTTTCCAGAGAAAAGGCAGTTTCTGCTGAAACTCCTGCACTGACTGCCCTGGCCAGAGGCCAGAGAACTTGTGGTCAGAGTGGAGAGTCTTCCCAGGTGATGTAAATGTGCTGGAGGTAATTGGATAGCACACAGTGACATGCTCTCACTTACTGTTTTGCTACTTGCAGGGGTTTGCAATCCAGTTTTCAGGTCTTGGCAAGAGATGAAGCTGCTTTTCCTTGTGTTTCAGGGATCTCAAGGGCCCAAACAAGGAAAGGGACTATTTGAAAGTCCCACGAAGATCCAGTGGCACAGGGAGGTGACCCACTTGCAAACCTCCCTCCCCAGTGCCAGCTGTCCCCAGCACACCTGCCAGTGAAGCACAGGAGGCTGGCACAGTGTCACAGGAGGTTGGGCACTCCCTGCCCATGGCAGGCACTGCCACTGGACCCCGGGTGCTGCTTTAAGGGCCCTTCCTTTAACAGGGAAGAGCAGAGTGGGGATGCTGAGCACCAAGCACAGACTGTTGGCATTTCTGTCGGGCCCAGGGAGTCCCTGGCTTTGGCACACACTGCCCAAAGCATGGCTGAGGGAGGGCAGGCTGCAGGTGAGGTGTGCTGCAGGAGGCTCCTGTCTGTTTGGTCTGGGGGGGCCACAGGAGCAGCCCTGGCTGTTCAGTTCCTGTCTCCCACTCTCACCAGGAGTTAGGGACAGTGGTTGTCTCCTGGAAGCCAAATATCCATCTCCCAGGTCACATTTTGGAAATGGGCTGCAGGGAGCTGGGCAGGTGTTGGTTAGGGGGCAGAGAAGGCAGCACATGCAGGACTGGTGGTGATGTCAAACCTCACACTAGGAGCTTGCAGCAAACATCACCTCCTGGAATCAGGTGAAAGGAGTGTCTTTTCTTTGAAAAAATATTTCCTAGGCCTCTAAAGGTTCAAAATTCAAAGAAGGCAATTAATAGAAACCAAGTATTCTTCACTGTTAACCCTTTTTGCCAAGCAAGCTGGCAATACCAGTCATGAAGGCCTGGTTTTGTTGGGATGGAAATAAAATTATAGGAGTTGGGTGCTTGATGTAATCTCTTTATTTACCAAGAACACACGCTGGGGCCTGTTCCCCTGTTCACTGCAGAACAAACACCAGCAGCCTTGCTCTGAAATCCCACACCTGCCCCTCCATGCCCAAAAAACTTCATCCTGTCTCCTGTCACCAGGCAGTGTCTCCCAGGCCAAGCTCCAGCACTTTGCAGCCTGACTCCAGGACTTGATTCTTCACATCCTGCAGCTCCACAGCTTTTCAGGCTTGACTTTTGGAGACTGGATGTGTTTGGAACCTAAAATGCAGCCATTGCTGGGAGGGAACTGGAGTGCACTGAGATGGTTGCCTTGAAAATCTGATGTCTAAGATAAATGAATGTATGCATCATTCTGCACACATAAGGGGCATTTGAAGGCTGGAGATGGACATCTCTGCTGTCCAAAGCAAGACTGGAGTTGCTTGCAGCATTGTGACAGGAATGCACTGATGCAGGTGGATGTAGCAAGGAGGCAGGAATGCACAATCTGATGGATCACAGAAAACTGGAGCACTGCCTGGAGTCCAAGTGCTATTGAGATATTCAGTTAGTAAACCTATGCCAGACTTTTTCAGAGGCTGAGCAGGCAGATCTGCACTGGAATACTCATTCCTGTAGTCCTAGGGTGATTCAGTGTTCATAACAACTTGTGTCTTGTGGTTTTCCTTTGCATTTCCAAGCAGAAGTCCACTTCAAAATGCTATCAGGGCACCAGGACCCCTGGCAGCTGTGAGCAAAGGTTGTTTTGTTGCATGCCTGGCTCCATCTCAAAGCCTTGTGTCCACTCCCAGCCCCAGGCTGTGAGCACAGCATGTCACACTGTGCTTGCTCCCACCTGCCTTCCGTGTGCTGGGCACCATCCCCTGTGCCCCAGTTGGAGTTTGGAGACATCTGGAGCAGCCAGGGCAGAGCAGCAGTGTTCAAGATGTTCTCCATTCCCTCTTCCATGCTTTGCTGTTTCTGTTTGAGGTGTGAATGCAGCAGCATTCATCCATGGTTGGGGCCTGCACCTCCCACCAGCCCCTGCAGAATTTTGTGCCTTTTCCCTGGTGCCCCCCTGGCTCCAGGACATGTCCCCTGGTGCCACAGCTCAGTTCCCAAGGGCAGGGGTTGGACTACCAGCAGTGACCAGAGCAAGCTGCAGCTCTCCCAGTTTCTGCTGACAGTGACAGTCTCTGCCATCCTCTGGCCATGGCAGGAGAAGCTCGGTCACTGCTCAGGGCTCAGGATGCCTGGAGTGCATCTCTGCTGCCAGAACCCCTCCTCCAGCTCAGACTTCTCATGACAAGCACTGAGAAGCTGTGGAGACCCTCCTGGAGCTGAGAGTGGGGCCAGATGGGGCTCCCACCTCCTCTGCAGAGCTCAGGAGGGACAGGGACCTGTTGGAGCACATCCCAAGGAAGTCACCAAGTTGATTAGGGAGATGGAGCACAACTACTACAGGGAAAGGCTGAGGGAACTGGGATTGTTCAGATGGAGAAGAGAAGCTCCAGGGTGACCCAATCCAGTGCCTGAATGGAGCTGATGAGGAAGATGGAAGATGTTTAAAAGGGCCTGGAGTGACAGGACAAGAAGAAATGGGTTCACACTGACAGACAGTAGGTCATGATTGAACATCATGAAAAAATTCTTCCCTCTGAGGGTGGTGAGGCCCTGGCACAGGGTGCCCAGAGCAGCTGTGGCTGCCCCATCCATGGAAGTGTTCCAGGCCAGGGTGTTTGGAGCTCTGAGCATCCTGGGATAGTGGAAAGTGTCCCTGCCCATGGCAGGCAGGTGGAACGAGATGAGGATTGGGTTACTTCCAACCCAAACCAGTCTGGGATTCTGGGATTCTGCTGGGGCACTGACAGATGGAGAGTCTGTGGCACAATCCCAGCCCCATTTCACAGAAACATCCATGAAAAGCAGCTTGATCCAGCCCTGCCAATTGCCAGGAACAGTGTGGGGACCACTCCAAGGGCCCTTCAGGACACTGACCTTTGGTTTGTGGCTGTGAGAAACAGCTCAAGATGATGTGTGAGCACAGCTGGCTCACCAGTGGGCACCCATGCAGCTGCTCAGGAGACATCAGCCATCACTCACCAGAAGAGACTGGGTTCAAACAGCACTTTGGGGTTGTGATGGTGGCTTCAGATTCCCTCCACAATGTTCAGCAGTTGGGTGGGTCATGGTAGCTATGTCAGATCTAAGCACAGTGCAGGAGACTTTGTTTTTGTCTCTGCCTAAGTCTGCTGTGGCAATGAAATGCTTCTGATCCCAAAGCTGAGCCCAAAACATGGGGAAGAAATAACACAATCACTGTTTCCCCCCAGAAACATTTTGCACAATTGAACTGCATGAGATAAAAACAGCAAACTGGAGTTGGATAAGAGTGCTGGAGCAGCCTAGGGTGATGCTACTTGACTCATTGTCACCCAGAGTTGCCTCCTTCCACCCTAAAGAACTATGGGGACCTGAAGCAAGTCAAGCCATGGCCCTAGAGATGGTTTATAACCATCAGCCTGCCAGCAACTGTTCCAACCATGATAAGGTGTCTGCCCATATCCCAGGGTGCGTGGCCACATCCTGAGTGGGAAGGCAGTCAAACCCCAAAGTATTCCCTGGATTACCCACACCAATGCCTCAGACTCTGTGTCCAAGGTCAGCTCCACTCAAATAGGGCAGAGGACTCACCTGGAGTTGAGCTTGCAGCCAGAGCCTTTTATGCCTCCACACTGCAGGGTCCAGCTCCTGTCTGCTGCCCTTTCTCTGCTGCCTTTGGGCTACAGGTGAGCCCCTCCCAGCCTAGGCTGGACAGAAAGAACCTGTCAGCACCACTGGCTATTATTCTGTGTCCTGGAGAAAACAGACAGAAAGGTGGCACAATGCTGCCCTGGGGCTACAGAGGTGCCCACTGCAGCCAATGCCTGCCAAAGCCCTGAGCAGAGCAGAGACAAATGAGAAAACATCCTGTGCTGTCCTGCCTGCCTCACAGGCCTGTGTCCAACCTCCACCTCCTGCACACAGCGAGGCTCTCCAGTCAAACATGCACCAAGGTTGTGTCCTTCACACCTGTCCAGAAGCTGCTCCTCTCCTACACTCACACATCAAACACTTGGAACAGGTCTGGTGGTCAGCAGAACACGTCTGGGGTGCAGCAGGGGCAGGAAGAGGTGGTGGTCAGACATCACCCAGATGTACAAGAATCCAGCAAGCCTGATGTCTGCTCCTCGCTTGGTTATCCTCAGTCTCTCATGGTCTGCACAACTCTGGACTCACTCTGCTGTCTCTTCAGAAGTTTGCTTTAAAGGAAGTTCTTCATTTTCACTAGGGCTTCTGTCTCCTGCTCTCAGTAATCGTGTCTAGCAAGACTGGGATATGGAGTCTGGCCATAACTTGGCTTGAGAGAGGGGACTGCAGATGGAAGGACTCAAACTGTGGAGCACTCCAGCTCCATCAGTTCACAGGTGCAGCTCCTGCTTCTTCCAGACTATGGAAGATGCCTCAGAACTCAGACACTGCTGCAGCTGCTTCTCATCTCTCCACAGATGCAGTGCAGGGTACAGCAGGCACACAATGGCTGCCCAATGAAACGTGGGATGCTCAGATATTTAATTCCCCCAGAACTTTGGTCTTTCCTGGGAAGAACCATGCCTTGAACTTTCCAAAGGAAAGGTGAGGGTGCTCACATCTGGCTCCAGCAAGCTGCAAGGCTGGAGAGTGCACCTCCATTGACATCCATTGACCTTTAATCAAGCAGAGAGCATGCAGGACCATCAGGTCTGATGGCCATGACAAAGAGATGTTGCTCTGCAGAGGCCTGGATCCTGTTAGCACAAGACTTTCCTCTTTCCATTTTCTTCTGGTGCCTGGCAGTGAAGAGGGGCACCACAGAGGGAACCAGAAGATGCTCTCCACAATGATCTACCAGCCCTCAGGGGCTGTTTGCCACTTAGCTGCCTGAAGACTAGGCAGCTTGGCCTCAGGGAAGGCAGCTTTGTGGTGCATGGACAGGGTTTGGACAATGCTGTGGGCAGCAGTCCCCCTCGAGGCCAGCAGAACCCCTTCTCTGGAAACCCTGAGGAATCCCCAGTCCCCCCTAGCACATCCCTGACCAGCATTCAGCCTGAATGACACCTGCAGAACAGGCTGGAAGCCTCTACAAACCAGGCACCCCAGCATCACAGCAGCCTCTTGGAGATCTCTCCCACCCAGCTCTCCTTGGCCTTTCCCTGCTTTATTCTCCTGCATTCTCATGTTGGATGTTACACAAACCCACTGATTGTTCTCCCTTTTGTGCTGGGGCAGACAGACAGGCTCCCCAGACAATAGACAGGCTTCACTGGTGGCTGGGAAGGAGAGGTGGAAGATTTAGTGCCATGAGGTAATTGGCTGGAGGGATCTGAACTTTCTTTGCTTCCGGAACTGCCTCCTTTGTCTTGCCCTGTCAGCAAAGCAGAGACAGGGAGGGTCCTGAGCACGGGGTGCTTGCCACAGGCAAGGTTTGCCTTTTGAGTAAAAGATGGGAGCCTTGGGCTGGGAAGGTTCCCTGCCTCTGGGTGCAGCTTACCCCACCTGCTCTGACACTTCTTTTGCCAGGTTTCTCAACCACGACTGGTTGGTGAACCCCCTTTTCCCTTATTCAGGGCATAAAAATGTCCCAACCCTCTTTCGTTTACCTCATCAGTAAGAATTAAACTTCTCCCTGATGCCTTTGATAGTGCATTAGGACATGACAGGCAGCATCACACACCAGATCACACGAGTGTGTGGGAGCATGGTGAGAAAGAGCAAGAGGTGAGGTCCCGTGGGCTGTGTGGAGTGAGGAGGGATCTGTTTTCAGCTAGAAAAAACACTTTTGCAACTTGCATCTGCCCACGTGGTGCTTTTGAAATCCCTTCCCTTTGTGGTGTGGGTGCAGCAGGCACTGACCAGGAAATGCTAGACCAGCAACACCAACACTTCATCATCCTTCCAGGTGCAGAAGGCCACTTTGTAGGGATCCAAAACTTCAGGCTGCCACATTGCTTAGATTCTTGACTGCTCCAGACAGGTGCTGTGTCTTTACTGAATGGCTGGTTTAACCAATATGAGTTGCAGCTGCACAGCTTCACACAGTTTTGTCACAGCCTCTCCTGATGGCGCTGGCTCACTGAGTTTTCCAAGTCCTGGAGGTTGTGGCCCTGGGCACAGGTCACTGCCTAGGTGAGCTGGTGCTAACTGGAAGCTTCAGGATGATGTGTCAGGGGTCCTTTAGCACAGCTCTGCACAGACACTGCCAACAGGTTACCAGGTGGAGACAGCCTGGCAGAGAATCAGGGTGAAGGGTGGGAGCCTCAGCTGGGGACATGCTGGAGACAACGCCAGCCTTAGACTGTGCACCCCAGAAGTTCTGGTGCCTGGGTGGTGGGGAAAGGCAAAGAGGTGAAATCCATGTCCAGACTCATGCCATGGCTTCTGAAACCCCTTCCAGACATCAGTGGGAGATGCCCAGTGATATCTCACCTCTTGTAACATCAGTTTTGTGGTTTTCCACACCAGTACCAGCAGGAAAGCCAGTGCTGCTCAGTTTTTTTAAAGCTCTAGATATAGGACTACAATGATACTAAAAGAGCTATTTAAAATTTTATTTAAGCTTCTGAATTGTGCTGAGTTCTGGGGTTTTTTCCCTGACTCTGTCCCCATATGCAAGCTCAGCCATTGGAACTGAGGCAGGGATTGCCTGTGAATCCCCCAGAGCCTGTTCTCCTTCCCCAAGTTAAGGTGATCCTCCCCTTCTCACTCTGTGCAAATTCATCCTCCTACACAAAATAAAGGGAAGGAAGAAACACTTGCAGGAGCAATCTTTTTTTTGAGTTTTCATTTACTCAGAGTCTCATGATGAAGGCAAACATTTAATGCTGGCCTGGCCACCAGCAGGGGCTTGTCCATGCCCACAGCTCTGGCAGCAAGGCAGGGATGCAGGGTCCAGAGTGAAGTGGTGGGGCCAGCTGCCCCCCAGCTGTGAGCACAGGGCTGGGAGTGCACCAGCCCCCTCCATCCCTTCCTGCCTGCCCTGCTGGGTGGCCAGCACTGGTTTCATTAGCCTTGGCCACGGCCTCTCAGGAGCTGACACTGCAGGGCTGATGCAAAACCCATCCTGGACACCCTTCCCAGGACAGCCCCATGGCCGTGGTGTCTGTCCTGCCACAGTGCTGGCCTCCACTGGCCTTTCAATTCTCAGTCCTTGTGCCAGCATGGGGGGCTGGAGAGAGGGGAGGGGGATGGAGCTGGACCCAACTCTTCCTGGCCCCAGGGTTTCTGCCAGTCCACCCAGGTGCTTGGGAGCAGGATGTGTGACCCCTGACCAACGTGTCATGCCTCTGACAGCACCCAGCACCTCCCAGCTCCCAGGAAACAGAAGAGGGCAGTTTTGTGCTCTTCTTTCCCAACTGACCTAGTTAATAGTTGGCCATGCCACAAAGTGGAATGGCTTGAACTACTTTTGGGGCAGGTGGAATACAATTGAAAACCAGACTTCTGTTCCATAAAAGCACCTGCCAAGCCCAACTCTAAATACAAACCATCCCAAGGCAGTCCTGCTCCAGAGTGAATTATTGCCTTCTATTCCTGCTTGAGTGCATTAAATGTATTCAGGTCTGTCACGACATGATTGTTCCATCTCTGCCCTGTTTTGGCACAGAGAACACCTCCAAGACAAGTGAGCTGAAAGGCACACCCTGGACATTGCCTTGCTGCTCAGCAGGTGTTAGGTTATGAGAGGTTTTCTCCTCTCAAGGCAGCCATTCATTCTGCAGATGTGGTGCTGCTGCTCTCCATAATTTTCAGGGCCTTGCTTGAGTGTGTTTGAAAATCCCAGCCTGCACAGGTAGTCCTGTGTCTAAAAAACTGCTCCTCACAGTCATGACTAAAGTAGTGGCACAAACCAGACTGAAAAATCAAAGTGCAAACCTTAAGAGAGGTTCTGCTGCCCCATCATTGCCCCAACAGGGCAGAACAGGGAATTAGAACCTTAGGATCATAGAATTACAGACTGATTTGGGTTGGGAGGGACCTTAAGGTACATCTGATTCCAACTCCCCTGCCGAGGGAGGGGAACGGTTAGGGTTGGGGTTAGGGTTAGGGTTGGGGTTAGGTTTGGGGTTAGGGTTAGGGTTAGGGTTGGGGTTAGGGATAGGGTTAGGGTTAGGGTTCTTCCAGACTGCTCAGAATTGCATCAAGTAACCATCCTGTATCCTTGTGATGCACCTCACTGCTGGTGGAGAGCAGAACCTGAGTTCAAGGCGCATGAATCCATGACAAAATGCACAGGCATGTGGTTCTTACTGCCCCAGAACTCTTCCCCACCTCTCCTGTGTCTCTCAGCCATTCTGCCCAGAATAGGACCCTGTTGACCTGGCTGCTGGGGCTCAAAGTTTCTGAAAGGCAAGAGGCACAGCTGGGAGGTTGTGCTCTGGGCTGGTCATAACTCTTTGGCTCTTTGTTTGCCCAAAACTTTGGCCAGTTCTTTTAGGGCTGGATGCAGTTTCACACCAGGGACTTTAGGTGCTGCCTGGGACAGCCTGTGGTGTTTCAGACATCCCTGTGGGTTCAATGCAGCACCCCCAGCTCCTGTGCCTGAACACAGCTCAGAGGCAGGACTGGGTTCTCTCAGGGTCTTTCCCCCCAGGGGCAGTGTTGTCCCTAAAAATAAACCTTCTGATTTGTTTTAGTATAATAGAGTCAGTTCTCATAAATTGTAAGATAAACAAGAATCATGTTTGCATTCCTTTGTAAAAGATCTCACCTGATGGACTTCTCCAGTGCCCAGTGGAGATGGAGAGGTGGGAACTTCTCTGTCCAATCTCTGCTCACTGTCCAGAAAGTGATATACACGAGGTCAACAATAAACTAGGGAATTCTTTTCTTCTTCTCTACTTGAACACCTGCTCTGTGTGTTACTGTGTTCCCTCTGTGTGTCACAGTGACAGGGAAGTGCCTGGCACCCACAGGGTCCAAAGATGGTCACTTGCTTGTGAACAGTGAAAGGATCCCCCTACAATGCCCAGGGAAACCAGGCTTTTCTCTGAGCAAGCTCCCTAGAGCAAAAACTGCTCTTCATCAAATGCAAGTTTCCAGGCAACACAGAGATGTGGTAGAATTTTTTGAATGAAAACATATTGGAGATGTTTGAGACTGAAGTGAAGGATTTTGTTTCAATTGGGGTTTCATTTTACTTCTGATTTTTCCAAATTCAGCCTCGGGTTAGTTTGTGCAGGTGCTGCCTGTCATTAAATATTGCATTGTCATGGCTTGGCTTTTAGTGAATGAAATGTTTTGATGTGAGCATAAAGCATTTCAATCAGCCATTCAGACATTTTCAACTACAAAATTTATCAGATTTGGTCCCCTGTAAGATGTTTCCAAATTTTGCCCACTTCCAAGTAATGACAGACACAAACTGCACTAAGATTCAGCAGTGCATCTACTCCAAGCCTCCAGTTCACCTTTACTGCTTTCCTTGCCCCTCTCAGGACTGTGGGACCAGCTTGTCCCCAGGGCAGGGGTGAGGTGTGGTGCTTTGCCATATGGTTCAGCTGATATGGTGGCATTTGGTCAAAGGCTGGACTCCAGCATTCTCTATGGGATTTGGTGTTACCCCACAGAAATGTGGCTTCCAAGGGATGAGGCAGCCTGGCACAGTGGTTTCCCAGCAGTGCCTTGTCCCAGTTCTTCCCCATCTCAGCAGCTTTTGCCCCACTTCTGTAGCACTTACCTGCAGAGCCCTGTCAGATCCTCCTCTGATTTCCTGCAGCCAGAGAATTGCAGGAGCAGTTGTGTTCTGCCAGCCCCTGTCTGTGTGGTAGAACCCAGTGTGCTGACCTGCACCTCTGGCCAATCCCAGCAGGAATTATGGAGTTCCTGCTGCCAGCCATGGGCTCTGTGGTCTGGAGGCCAATGGAGCAGGGCTGGAGACAGCAGGCACCAGCTGCAGGGATCCCTGGCAGCCCTGGGGGGTCAGAGCTGGCAGTGGAGGGGGCATGTGTGCAGTGAAAACAGAGGGGGCTGCTCTGGGCCAGATGTGCAAGGAGCTCTTGCACAAATTAATGGTGGGCACCACAGAAGGAGTGCATGAGGGCTTTCAGCTCTCCAGCAGAGGTGGAACTCCCTAATTCAAACACTGCCTTTCCTTAGACTTCCAACTGATGCTTTTCCAGAATATGTGTGGCCAAATCTGCTCTGTGCAGACCTCATGCAGTCAAAGGAAGGATGTGGGTGACACTGGCTACAGGAGCCCCCAGTCTGCAGCTGGAAGCACATCTGTGGTGGGTGTGTGCAGGCCACACCACCTTCCCCTCAGTCTGCTCCTGAAAGAACCAGAGCTCCCAGCAGATTCTCTGACCTGGGCATGGGTACCAAGATGCTGGTCTGAAAGCCAGTGCCAGCCAGGTACACACTCAGGAAGCACTTGTGTCACACGAGGTATCCAGAACTTCCAGCATCTCTCTCTCAGGTGTTTGCCCTTGGAAATTCGCCAAGAGCCTCTGGGAGCCACAAGAAGACAACTTTCAATAACCTCTGCTTCTGTTATCTTTCAATAACCTCAGTCTGTCTGGACCCACTGGCTGGTCCTGGGAATCAGTAATTTTGGCACCCTTGAGCCAGAGATGAACAATCCCCCTGAACAGTCACAGATTTATTCTATGTTAATTTGTCTTGTAGCTTTCTCTTGTACCTGTATAGAAAGACTCTATACAATTCTTTACCAGAAATTTGTACATAAACAGAACATCCTCCTACTGCATCAAACCAGCATCATGCTCTCTGTCACACAGCTCCTCACTCATCTCCTGCAAGCAGAGGAGTCCTGCTGTCTGCAGGTGTACATTTGTTGTCCCTGAAAAAGCCTTCTGATTTGTTTTAGTATAGTAGAATCAGTTCTCATGAATTGTAAGATAAACAAGAATCATGTTTATATTCCTTTGTAAAAGATATCACCTGATGGACTTCTCCAGTGCCCAGTGGGGATGGAGAGGTGGGAACTTCTCTGTCCAATCTCTGCTCACTGTCCAGAAACTGAGAGATACAAGGTCAACAATGAACTGGAGAGTTCTTTTCTTCTTCTCTGCCTGAACCCCTGTTGTGTGTGGTACCGTGTGTTGCTATCTACGTCACAGTTACATTCATTGACCCACACCCTCACACCCTGCTCCATCTCCTGGGGTCTGTCTGCTTCATCAGTGTCTGCTTTTTTGGTACACTTCAACAAGCCTTGCTCTCCAGGTGGATCAGTTACTCTGCCAGGAATATTTCCATATTATGGAATGAATAGAAATTAATATAAATTCATGAATAGCAATGAGTGGCACTAGAGAATGAATAGCAATGAATAGAAATCCACTGCTGTTCCCAGCACGTGGGCTCCAAGAGTGGTTTCACCATCATGCAGGTGGCACAAGGTGGGTTGTCAATCCCTTTGCTCTGTGCATTGGTGCAAACTGCCCCCAGAGCTCTGGGGAGCAGGCAGGGCAGGCTGCAGTGGATAAACTGCTTTCTTAGGCACTGTGGGTGCCAGAACAGCTCCACTCTGCTGGCAGGAGCCTCTGCCAGGGAGTTTCTGGCTATTTAAAACAGCCCTGTGGCTTACAACCATCCTTGGCCAACCTTGACCTGCTGTCCTGGTTCCATGCAGAACTGGGATAATTTTTGCAGTGTTTGGGAGGGGACACTTTTCCAATTCTCATTTGGTTTCAAGGACACTTGCATGGGGAATGCCACGGATGCACCAGTTGTGTTGGCTTGCTGTTTACTGCTCCTTATCTTGTTCAAAAGGCTTTGGCTGGCCAGCAAAGAGGAAGATGCTCCTGGGTTCACCTGTCCCTGGTAGTTGTTCTGGGTTAAGAGAGTAATTTCCTCCCACAGGAGGAATTTTGTCTCCAAAAGGCTGGTGAGTGAGGACCTGAAGTGCAACAGGGAACAATTCCTCACACACAAGGGGATGTGGGATTCTTTTCAGTGGAGATCTAGTGGAGACCATTCAGTTGCCAAAAGTCAGGATGTTGCTACCCTGTGACTGCTGAAAAGGACATGGTGGGGAGAAAGGTCATACACTTGCAATCTCATTTTTCTTGTTTTAAAGAGGTGTTCCTTGGCCTCATTCATGCCCCAATATTTCTTTTTAGTTTAGAGATTCTTTTAGATTTGATGTGCTCACACTAATGAAAATGTTGAGGTTGACCCAGCTCATCCACTTGCCAACTCTGAATCTTAACATATAAAAAGAGTTTTAAGGAGGCTGAGAAGTCCTGCTTTGACATTTTCTGGACAGAAAGTATTTTTCTTTTCAAATTACTTCTGGTTTAGAATGTCCTTTCTGGGATGATTTTTTTTAATCTCAGCACTGAAGTGGGGGAGTGGGGGGGAAACAAGAGGGTTTTTATTATTTCTATCAACCTAAACCAATTCCTTCTGGACTTCTCTTTCATGGGAATCACCAAAAACATGAAATTGCAGAATGGTAACAGGAAAGAAAAATTGTGATTCTTGCCCAACATCCAACTCCAAGCAGGCTGCTGCACTGGCTGCTCTGTCTGGAAGGTGGAAGAGGGAATGGCAGGGGGCTCTGCCAGCCTCCCCACAGTCTGGTGGGTGAGATCCCCCATCTCCAGTCCTGTGTGATGGGCACAGACACCACCAGGCCCTTGCACACCTGCAGGCCAGATGTCAGTGCCTCTTGTGCTGCTCAGGGCTGTATCCAGCCAGACAAGGCATCTGCTCCTGCCTCCTCACAGCACAAGGGCTTTCCCCTGGGATTGTCATGTTCCTCAGCAGCCAGGACAGCCACAGACAGCAGACAGAGCCCAGGAAAAATAATCTCTGTGAATTCAAGGAGTGTTTGGACAATGCTTTCAGGCACACAGTGAGATCATTGGGGCTGTCCTGTGCAGGGCCAGGAGCTGACTCCATACTCAGGATATTTCATGATTCTGTGATTCCATGACACACTATGCAAAATTCACAGTTTTGCCTATTTGGGAGGGGTGCCCTTATGTTCTGATCTCACTCCTGAGCCCTGGCACAGGGGCTCCTCAGCCCTATCTCCTCCCTCTGCCTGCAGCCTGTTCTGCCAAGTGCCCTGACCTTCCACCTGCACCCCACACCTGCCTGCCTCCTCTGCCCTTCCCCTGGCAGCCCCTGTGGGGCCTGGGCTGGGATGGGATCTGCTGGCAGCCCTGACCTGGCAGAGAGTTTCTAGAAGTGATTTCTTCTGGTTCTCACACAGCCATTCCCAGGGGCAGAAAAGCATCACTGCCCTGCTCAGCCCCCTCCTGCCCCCATGCTGGAGGGCAAAGCCAGGGCAGGGACAGGATGAGGTGCAGGAGCAGTGGCCAGGGTGATCAGAGCTTTACTTGCCAAGAGTCACTGCTGTCACTGCACAGACCTAGCTTCCAACCACCTTCTGGGGCAGGGATGGGATCAATCCCACCCTAGCAAACTGGCCTTGGCTGAGGCTTAATTATTGAAATGTTGTGGAGATCTGGGAGAGGGCCTACACATGGGGGATGATCTAAGATGACTGATCTATTTTCAAACGTGGAGAGGTGGGAGTAGAAACAGGTTCTGCTCTTGCCCATTGCAGTGATATGGGATTGAAGCAGTGCTGGTGCCTCCAGATATGGTGGGATGCAAATGAGCTTTTATTGCTTTGATCTCTTTATCTTCCCTTTCTCCTTCTCTTTATGGAGACTACCTTTAGTGTAGTTTTCAACCTGCAGGCTTTTAGGAAGAATTTCAGCTGGTTCTATGGCTCCAGGTACCATTCTATCTTCAGCCCCAGCTTTGCCCCAGGCAATTCAGGCATTTTGTGGTGACCTTGGAGATTTCAAGATAAAGAGGAAAAGAGATACTGAGAACCTTTATGAATCACTCTAGTATAATCTGAACTATTTCTGAAACCATCATTTATTGCCTTTGGGCTTCTTTTCTGGTGGTGCAACTGCATTTTTACTGGATGCTAATGAGAGTGGCCAGGAGAGAGGCACAGACAGTGCTCAGTGCCCGGGGATTTCAGGGTGTTTAATGCCTTACAAGAACAGGCCTAGTGCTGGGCCTTTCCAGGATAAACATGGGAATTTTGGTCTGGTTTGCTCAGTTCCCCTAGAAATCAGACTGCTGGACTGGGAGGCCTTAATGCTGTAATTGTGCAACTAATTAATCAAAAGGATACCAGCTTCTCTTCACAATCACAAAAATGTCTGCTCACCTGCCTGAGTGTAAGGAAGGAGCTTTTTATGGTTCAGGAAGCCACATGTTCAGCACCAAAAGTGAGAGGAGCTAGGTTGAGCCTGGGTTGGGAAGAGAGCACATTAATATCCTGAATATCTTGAAAAATATGAACATATTCATATAGCAGAGCAATTTAGAAGCTGAGAAGACACTCACTATCCAGGATTCTCAGCAGCTTCCTGTAAGCTCAAACCAGGATCTCAGTCAGATTTGTCCTTTGGGGTGACTTTGCCTCCTTACAAACTGGGAGCAAGAGCTCCATTGCCCAGTATACTGAAAGTCTTGTCCAGTGACTCAGGCCATGTCTGTCATCATTTCCAGCTGTAGCCACACACACTGGATTTCACTGAGGTACCAGGGAGCCAGAAGCCCATGGAGTACCCCACTGTGGGCTCCAGGAAGGTCCAGGAACAACAACCTGAGCTTGCAGGAACCTTGCAGAACACAATTCTTGAAGGCAGCTGCAAGAGCAGGAGGACACAGGCTTCTTGGTCTGCTGAGTGACAGAGGGACCCATGGAGAGCACCTCAGGGGACTGAAGCTAAGGACCAGACTTTCTGCCCCTCTGGAGCAGACAGAGGTGGTTGGGGAATGTCTTCTCCCAGCCACAGGTAGGAGCTGCTCTTTCTGTAGGATATGTGTCCTGTGATGCCTCCCAGGAGAGCATCTCTCTGCCAGCTGTGTGCAGTTTTCTATGGCCAGATTCACATCTGGCTCTGAGGTCTCTCTGCTTGGCCTCAGCCAAACCCTACCCCTGCAGTTTCCCCTTCAAACCCTGGTGGCTGAGCAGCCCTGGTGCTGTTGTGCTGCTCTAGGGGGGCTTCAGTCTGGGTTGCTTTAGGTCTGTTGGCTTCTGCTTGCATTAATTCCATTGCAGTGCATCTCTGGGGAAACTTTGCTTTGTGCCTGGGAAGACACACATCAGGAGTTTGGGGCTCATGGGGAGGGCTCATGTTTCCCAGTTTTGTGGGCAGCTTTTGGATGCCTTGAGTCTGTGAGAGAGCCATCAATCCTGCTGAGAGCAATCAACCTGGGCACGTTGCTTTGGCCTGCCTGGGGCAAGGGTTGCAGGATGCCCTTTGTGCAGCCCCCCTCTTACAGCAGCACAAAATCCTGCCCTTTTGGCCCAGAGCATGCACCCCCACAGAGCCCTGCAGGTGCCTTCTCTGCCTTCTCCAGTGGGGCTGCACAATCCCCACGGTGACATCCAGGGCTCCAGCACAGCCTGCCCCAGCAGGGATGCCAAGGATAAACCCCTTTGATCTTGAAAGCTCATCTCATCCCTGAGTAGAACTCTGTGGTCAGCATCTCCTGGCAGGGGTGGAGAGCGTGGCAGGCAGTCCCAGCAGGGAACCCGGAACAGAGAGTGTGTCACCTCATTGTTTGGTAAGGAAGATCAGCTAATCACTGGATAATCAAAGCTTGTTCATGAAAGAAGGTGACATCAAAGCAAATAATCTAAGGAACCCCTCGAGGGCCAGAGAGTTGTAAGGTCTGAGGCTGAATCACATGAGCTGTTTCCATGAACTGTGTCTCAGTTTTCCTGCAGGTACAAGTTAGAAATGCTTACGATAAATGTTTAGAATTAGTTGGGGAAGGGGGGAAGTTAAATCACACTAATTACAGCCATGATGGCTTTGGTGCAGTGCCATTTGAAAGCATAGGTGTTTTCTGCACCTAATGCAAGAAGCATTAAAAGGCATTACTTCTTGGGTGAGCAGGGTGATATGAGAGCAGAGTTTCAGTTTTGGGAGTAGTAGAGTAGTTCACTCCACTAGCAGCACTCCAGATCACAGCCACGAAGGATGATTTGACAGCAAAATAATTCCTGCTTTTATTTGATATTTTGTAGAGAGGACAGACAGGCCACTCAGGGGAAGGAGGAACAGGGCAGCTCTGGGACAGGAGAGGGATGGCTTGTCCCAGAGCAGCCCTGCTGAGTGGTATCATGAACTCAAAGGCAGGAATCTGGACAGTTCCTCTGCAGGGCCTGCACTTTAAGCCTGGGTGATGCTGCAGCACCCCATTTCTTCTCCTACCTTTCTAATTTATTTTAGAGTTTAAGGGACTTTGGGATTTGAATCATATTCTTTGTGCAGTTCTGTACTGCCTGATCCAGTACAGACCTCACTTTTGGAATGGTTTCTCTAGTCCAGATGACAAGAGCCATGCATAGACACGAGTGACCCAGCACTTGTTTGGCTTCCCTGGATGCTCAGTCACTCAGAAGAGAGCCCTAGCTTGGAAAGTCAAAGTCACTGACATAGCTGAGAAAGGTCAGAGAAGCCTCTAAGCCATTTAGTCCATGGATGCCTATTTCTTCTGCTAGATGCTGCAGAAAAAATAATCCAACAAGGTTCAAATACCACGGGTTCCTTTTAAATTAACTAAATGTGGCTGACTGAAGTAACCACCCCCAAGCTAAAGAGATAAACAGCTTCTCTGATTGCTCTGACAGGAAGCATTTCCACCCTTGCATGTGTTGGGGATGTACATAACATAAGAAACCTTACTAAGAGGAAAAGCACGAGCTTGGGAAAACACAGCAACAAGTCAACAACATCTTTAAATGAGTAATAAGTCAAATATTTACTCCCACAACACTTCAGGCAAGAATCCTGTGCCTCAGCTTTCACACAAGCATGGACAGCCTGTGGAGAAACATCTCGTACTTTTGTGGATAGAAAAATCACCAGGTCCAGGGCTGTGCTTGGGAAGTTTATTTCCAGCCCTTGGAGGAATTTGTTCTTCCTTCACACCATTTGTCCTTGCACATTCCACGCTGTCCTCACACCAGGAACTCCACCACGCTCTGTGTGATGTCCCCTGCTCTGGAGGAGCTGGTGGGGGGTCCCTGCAGGATGCCACACTGGAGAGTTAATGGCAAAACTCAGTCCCTGGAACCTTTGCCTTGCTGTTCATTAGCTGGAAAACCACGGCCAGGATTTGCATTTTCAGGGTGCCCTTTTCAGGCTGGTCAGTGTAGATGTATTACACTGCAGGACTGCAAACCACCAGAGTGTTCAAACAGCCAAAACAGCAGTGACTTCTAAATAAAATCACTCAAAATATTTTCAACGTGACAGCCTTGAAACTCCAGGCTGGGCTTTTCTTCAGTGCCCAAAGAGATGGTGGGAGAGAGCCCCTTGTCTCAGACCTACCCATGGCCAGGAGCCCCAGGGCTGCAGGAGGGTGGCAGGGAGGGAAGGGGGGCTTTGGGAGAAAAGCCACATGCTGTGGGGCTGTGAGGCTGCCAGTGATGGGATAATGGGATCCCTCCTCTGCCTTTTGGAAGATTTTTTCACAAACCAGCGTATTTTGTTCCTTTTAGGTATGGATCAGGGCAGGAGGAAAAAAGTGTCCAAGGTCAAGTTGGATGGGAATTGGAGGAAACTGGGAGAGTGGAAAATGTCCCAGCTTGGCAGGGGTGGAACGAGAGGAGCTTTGAGGTCCTTTCCCACCCAAACCATTCTGGGATTCTGAAAGATATTCACCCTCCCATATCCTCTGGGACTGGTGCTGGGGTCTGCACACCCCTGAGCCACCACCCACCCCAGGGTCCAGCTGTGCCTGGGGAGCACCTCTCCCCAAAGGCAGCTCCACGAGGCTTGGAAAGTGGCTCCTGCAGCAAGCAAGGGCTGTTCTCTACACTGCCAGCAGAAGGCAACTTAAGGAATCTGCCTCACAGTTTCAAGGAGATCTTGGATGTTTCAGATCTGTGTTTTCTTTCACAGTCTTTCATTTTACATTATTTTTCGTTATTTTCACATTGTTCCACAACATGTCAAAACATCAGACAGATTCATTACAACACAAACAGGAGACACTTTGATGTAGGGAAAAAAAGATGTTTTAATGGGTGCTAAGTAGCAACTGCCCTTGGGGGTTTAAAAATAAAAATAGAAGCAGCACAAAGTAATATTTTAACCCTTGTATCTCAGGATCACCAAAATATAAAATGCAGCATTGCACACAGAACAGTGCAGGCAATAATTTTCTTTTTGCACTAATTCTGAAAATAGAATTTTGAATTCTCTTAGATTTTTTGTGAGTTTTCTACTACTTCTTTGGAGAACAGAAAGTTATAAGGAAAAAAGTAAACTTCTCCAGGAGTATTTTCAAAAGGGCTCATGAAAATGTGTGGTTTTGTCACAGGACACCTCTCCTGAGAATATGCAAAGACAGCTTCCAACCTTCCTGCCTCCACCAATGCCAAATGGAGCTGATTAGAACATGGGGGGTTGGAGGGTATTTTGTGGAAAATGGTCAAAATGAAGAAGCCTATGCCTCCCAGGTGTTCTGCACTTTAACAGCAAAACTCAGGCAATTTTTCAATGAACTCATTTGTCAGTGAAGCCATTTCCCACCCAGAGCCCAAAGCCAGCTGAGAGGCTCCAGATCATTTGATCAGTGACCTGTGGGATCTCAGGTGCTCTGAGCAGATGGAACAGCTCAGGTCCCTCTTGTATTGCTGGCTCTTCCCGAGGGTCTTTTCTCCTTCCTGCTTCTGTCCCTGTCCTTGGCACAAGCCTCCTTCCTTCAAGACATTCCCAGTGACACTGGGAGGACAGGGAATGTCCTTCCTTAGGCTCACAAGTCTGTCAGGTTTACAGAAGGAAAGAGTCAATAAATTGCCTGTATTTTGTTGTTGTTTCTCCTTTTTCCCATCACCCCCATCAGCCTCTGCTGCTCAGTGCCAGCTCCCAGGAGCAGAGCTGTGCCCTGTCTGTGCACAGTGACAGAGAGCAGCCCCTGCTGCCTCCCACAGGGCTCTCCAGCACCCCAGATGACTGCCCAGGATTGCTTTGCTCAGGAGGGGATGTGCCCCATCTATTCCCATTGGTTTCAACCACACCAGCTTTTAATTCAGCCTCCTCTTACCTCTTAGCTCCTAAGGTCACTGCTCCCGTGCTCAGGGACACAGCCAGGTCTGGGCTGGGCTGAGCAGCAGGGGTTTCTTCACACAGCTGCTCATGAGGGCAGGGTGGAAGATACCACATACCAGACCCCAAGAACAGCCTTGGAGCCTGGAAACATCCTTGTATTTTCCAAACACCAGCTTGTGTACTGAATCACTCAGCACAGACCCAGCCACTCTCGTGCTCTGAGATGAGGAGAGCCCTGCACAGGCAGCTCATGGGGACTGCAGCATGCAGAGGGCTTCAGACCCAGCACCACCCTGGAGCCTTTGGGTACCACCACAGACCCCTGAGCAGAGGAGATGAGCCTTTAGCTGGAGATGGCACAATCAGCCAGGTTCCTTCCACCTCCTAGCCTCAGTTTGTCACCCACAGAGCCAACCTCTGCCCCTCAGTCCTGGTGTGGTTCTCTGGTTTGTGCAGTGCAGGGAGAGGCAGGCCAGTGGATGTACCCCTTCTCTCGTAGGCTGCTGTCTCCTCAAAGTCAGATATCTGTCCACACACTGGAAAAGCTCCCTGTGGGGGCTGGCATGGCCATGGTGACAGGGGGATGCTCTTGGGCCTGAGGACACACTGTCCTGCTCCAGTGTCACAGGGCTTCCTGTTCCCTCTCCAAATATTGTGAGACAGCAATACTGCTGTGCTGTTGGGAAATGTCCTAACTTGGGGAAGCTCAGGCAGACCACCCTGAGGGAGCCAGCTCTCTCTGGCTACTCCTCTCCATCCCTCTGCAGGCAGAGCCTGGGCTGTGACCAGTTAATGCTGAAATTCTGTTTGCAGAGGCTTCTCACCCTCCCACTCAGCAGAGAGGGGACACAGCCCAGCACTGAGGTTTATTCTATGCACAGCACTGCGTGACTGATCAGAAACCTCTGTCTTTCCTTCCTGCCAGAGACCTGAGCATGAACAACATCAGCCAGCTGCAGCCCGGGGCGCTCCAACACCTGCGCTTCCTGGAGGAGCTGTGAGTACGGGGCAGCGCCACGGGCAGGGGGAACTCGGGTGCTGGGGGGAGGCTGTCCCTGAAAATCAGCCTTCTGATTTGTTTTAGTACAGTAGAGTCAGTTCTCATGAATTGTATGATAAACAAGAATCATGTTTACATGTCTTTGTAAAAGATATCACCTGATGGACTTCTCAAGTGACCAGTGGAGATGGAGAGGTGGGAACTTCTCTGTCCAATCTCTGCTCACTGCCCAGAAACTGAGAGATACGAGGTCAACAATAAACTAGAGACTTCCTTCCTTCTTCTCTACCTAAACACCTGTTGTGTGTGCTGCTGTGTGTTCCCATCTGCGTCACAGTGACAGGGGGACACTCCAGAGGGTCCTGGCACAGACTCCAGTGCTGCTACTGCAGCTGCAGGCTGAGATGGAAGCAGCCTGCGTGCTGGGACAGGATTTGTTTCCTGCTCCAGCCTAGGGGTTTCACCGAGGTTGTCACCTTCAGGCTGAGGTGATTCGTGTGCCAAAAGCCAGAATAAAAGAGGACCTAATCCCCCATTCAAAAATCAACACTGCACCCTGGAGCAGAGCCAGCAAACAGAGAGTTTCATTCACCCTTCAGCAGCCAGGGTGCCCCTCACAGCCTCCTGCAGCCCAGAGACACATTAACCCCCGGGCACTTTGCAGTTTGGATGGAACTCACCCTGGACTGCAGTCCAGAGGGTTTCCCCGGGGCTGAGGTGTCCCCCCAGGCACCAGTGTGCACGGAGGTCTGAGCAGACACACTCAGACACAGCAGCAGTCTCAGTCCTGGGGATCAGCATGCAGCTGTGTGTCAGTGAAGGAGTGGCCCCACTTCTTAAAGTGTGAAAATTAACCAGCAGCACAAGAAACCACTGGAATCCTTTGTGAGCCCCAAAAATGGGAGCCCAGGGGGCAGAATGTTGAGGTTGACCATTTCTGCATGAGTAAATTGCACCTGTATGGTCTTACTCCACTTGACCATGAGAAATACCTCCAGGTGTTATTCTCATGCCGTTGGTACTTTCAACACAACAGCTTCTGTTGGAAAACAGTTTCTTCCAAACACTGTTGCTGCATTCATGAAATACTAATATTAATTCTGCATTTGATGTGTGTTGTAAACTTACTGTGTATAAAACAGTTACTGCAACTTAATCTGCCTAAATGAAACACTTTCACTTCTCTGAATCAGATCTTGCTGCCACCACAAGGCACAATGCTGGAATTTCCTAAATGGTATTTTCCAGAATGTCAGAATTACAGACATCACCCTAGCACCCTGTGAGGCTGGGGAGGCCCTGGCACAGGGTGCCCAGAGAAGCTGTGGCTGCCCCATCTCAGAAAATGTCCAAGGCCAGGTTTGGGGCTGGGAGCAGCCTGGGACAGTGGAAGGTGTCCCTGCCCATGCAGGGGGGTGGAATGGGATGATCTTTAAGGACCCTGCAAATACAAATCATTGCAGGATTCTGTGATTTTATATTATAGGTTTTTTACTTCAAATGGCCTTGTAACTCAGCAATGTGCTTTAAATTCATTAGAGTTGTAAGGACCCCAGCCACCCAAGCCCCCTGCCCAGCAGGCATTTACAGGCTGACAAGAATGTGTTTTTGATCCTGTTTTGGCTTTGCAGCCAGAGCTGCCCACAGAAGGTGGGTTCTGCACCACTTTGCACCCATCTTGCAACCTTTCTCTTTTCATTTCATCAACATCCATGTCAGTGTGGACACCCTTTACTGGGGGCACTGAGGCTTTTCACACACCCAGGCCCTGCTGAGTACAATTAGCAGTTGTCTTGCTGCAAGCAACCGTGTCCTGATTACGTCATGTACAAACAGAGCAGTCTCAACCAGCAACGAATAAATATTCATAGGTTCCAAAAGAGCCAGCTTCCCACAGCCAAAAATAATTATGAATGAAACAGGCAAAAGGGAAAAAATTTAAAGAGGAAAATCTGAACAAATAATTGGGAATTGTTAGATAACAATTTACTAGAGGTTCAATGTGTCACAAGTCCCTCTTTGGAAAGGGGAAGAAATGCAAACTGCAGCATCATGTGTCTATGCATAGCAAAGTGCCTGCTTGAATTTGATAGCAGTAAGATAGTAATTCTATTTATAGAAATCAAGTAATTTATATGAAATCAAGCAAGGAAGGATTTTATCTATTATGGCAAATTAAAAGTGATTCTTTCAACACAATAGCTAGACAGGGACAGTTTGTACAACATTCATAGGGCTGTCATTGACCAACAATGCAATTTGCCTGCCATTTCCCCTGCTCTTTTCATTTATAACTTCACCAAATTTTTATCCCAAAACATTACATCAGGACCATGACATTCAGGCTGGGATCACCCTCTGTGCCAGGACACGCATAAGAATCAAGCAAACAAATCCTGCTTGTTTAGACATCCTCAAGGGAAGTTTGTTCAGGTTTCACAGCTCAGATCTCTGCTGATTTCATCTACCTGGGACACATTCCCAGTGTCTGCCAGGGTGACATGCAGCACATGAGACCAAGCCCTTTGTCTTCATCCCCAAGGCAGAACTGCCCGTGCTGGGACATGCCAGGAGAGTGAAGAGCAGAAACCCCTGCTGAGCAGTGAGGGACAGTCCAGGTATCCCAAATCCAGGTATCCCAGTGTTAGTGTCTCCTGGGGAGGAGGAAGACCTGCCTGCTGCCCTCCTGCCTGTGCCCCTCCAGGCAGGGAGGTGCTGCCAATGCAGAGAACTCTGCTGCAGCTCATCCTTGCTGCAAGTGCCTCTCTTCAGTTAGATGGAAAGCATTCAGCAGATTTCTCATCCCCAGGGATTTTGGGTGGCATTGTGGCCCCAGTCTGCTTTCTACACATAGTCACAAAGTCACAGAACAGTCTGAGTTGGAAGGGACCCACAAAGATCATCAAGTCCAACTCCCAGCCCTGCACAGCACCATACCCAAGAGTCACACCTTGGTCCCAAGCACATTGTCCAAATGCTCTTGGAACTCTGTCAGGCTTGGGGCCATGACCAATTCCCACCCCTGATGCGATATCAGGCCAATCCCCTGGCTCCTGTCACTGGTCACAAAGAGATCAGAGCCTGCCACTCATCTTCCTCTCCAGGGGCTGCACAGGACAAGGGCCCTCAGCTGCTCCTCACATGGCTTCCCCTCAATGCCCTTCACCATCTTCACTGCCCTCCTTTGGATGCTCTCTAATAGTTTAATATCTACAGTCTTATGTTCCCTACTACATGCTGGATAAACTAGGTGAGTAACAGGCTAGAGCAACCAAAGACAGAATTTACAAAATTCAGTTCAAGGTAAACCAAAACTGATGTTCTGGGGCTTTGGTCAACCCCAAAAATTTCTTTTAACCTGAGAGAGAAAAAATAGTTTCATCTTCAGGTTACTTCTTAACATTTACTCTTTTACTTTGGGTAAAGCCCTAAAAGAAAATGGTATTTCAAATTTTATTTGCTTTATTGCCAAAGATGCCTTAGGTGCTTGAACCTTATTAAAAAAAATTAGAGCTTCCTCAGCAAAAATTTTGCCGATTTCAACCCAGACTTTCAAATCTCCTTTTCAAGGGTCTGTGGAATGATCTAATGTTCAGAAACATCCCAGGAACTCTTGATACCCCTTGTCCTTGATGTATAACCCTTATCTTCCTCTTTCTCTTCAGAGAAAGCCCAGGTTCCTCTGGCTCCTCCTCACAGTTCTCGCCTCCTGCTCTCACCCATGATTTTCTGATTCTATCTTCTCCCTCATTAGATTTAGCCCCAGTAGCCCAGGGTCCTGTGGAGGCCAGCTGGTGCTTCACACCTTTCAGGATTCCTCCTCTTTCTGTTCCTCTATTTTAGCATCACCCCAGGCTCCTCTCGAAAGTGAACTCGCACAGGAGTCAGAGATCAGCTGACTCATGGCTGGGCTTGTGCATGGAGCTGGGATGCAGCCAAGGAGAAGGAAGAATGGGAAAGCTGCAAAACTAGGTGAATGAAGCACGTGTGTCCCATGGCCAGCAAGGACAAATGTGCCTGGTTTCACTGCTGTGGATCCAGGATGCTGGGCCCACTTGAGCCCTGAGTACATTAGATCCCTGCACCCACTCTGGGTGGAGGCCTGTGAGGGAAAGACGAGAGCAGGGTGGCACATGAAGGACATGAGGACAGCAGAGCAATCACCCAGGCCACCTGTGACAGCCAGGCTGTGTCCCACTGGGCATTTCTGCACTGGCTCGTTTCCCTCTGGACACCCAGCGTGTCCCCCTGGGACCAGAGGGGATGCTGTGGTGGGGCACACACGAGGGTACAGGGACTGCTCCAGCTCACTCCCTGTGTGGTCTGGGTAACGTTATTTTCACTGCCAGTGCCTCACCTGTCCAGCAATGAGAGCAGGCCCTCAGGTGTGCCCTGTTAGCTGTTTGTTTTTACTGAGAGCTGCTCAGGGAGGTGCTGTGAGTGCAATTAGCTCTCATGCCCAGGGGATGCTCAGAGAGCAGATTCTCCAGCCTCAGCTGCCCCTGAAGAGGCAATGGGAGAGGGGCCCTCAGTGCACCAGGCTGGGCTCCCCTCTGCCCCCAGCCTCCTCCTCCAGAGAAGGAGAGGCTGCGTGAGCAGGCACAGTCCCAGCCTGGGCACTCACCAGCCTTTCCCTCCAAGGAAAATCTGCAGGGATAGAGGTGTTCAGAGCTGGGCCTCACACAGGCAGGGAGCAGCCCAGAGTTTAGTATGTCTCCTCTTTGTTTCTTTCCTTTTTTTCCTTCTTCTTTTCTTTCTCTCTTTTTGGCAGCAGGAAGATTGTTTAAAGTTGCTAATAAATTCCAGTTAATGAAGCCTGAAAAGCCAGAGCTGGGAGCCAAGAGAAACAAGAGCAATCAGTACAGAAGGAATAGAAAGAGATCTTGAAAGCCGGCCTGGGAATAATAACATGTTGAAATGTGTTCGCCGGCAAGGGCTTTGTTACCGTGCTTTGAATCCAAGCACGAGCGCTCGGTGCCAAGAGGAGAAACTGCAGCCAAAGGCAGGTGTTCATTGCCATTCACCTCTTGCTTCGGGGCACAGCGGCAAGATCAGACCCCTTCCCAGCCACTGGCTCTTTCACCTGCCTCTTCTCGGGCCCCGGGGCAGAGGGACTCAGCGTCACGGGGAGCGCAGCAGGCTCAGCACCGCGCGCCCCGGACCCGCTGCGGCCCTCGCTGCCGGGCTGGGGGGCCAAGAAACAAAAGCCAAATGAAATAAAGTGCAGGCAGGAATGTGAATGCAGCAGCCCTCTTTTCCTCCCTTGCACCTGTGAGGGAGCCCCCTTCTCGCTCCTCTTCCCACGTGGGTCCAGAGACCAATGGAGCCACCACAGCTCACGGGGCACCAGCGCGGTTCTCGGGCGCCCTTGCCTGCTGTTGGGGCACCCCCACCCCGTCAGCAGCTCCCAGACATCTGGGACATCCACTCCGGGGGGTTGTCCAGCACAGGGTCTCACTCCAAGGCAGTGTCACTCTTGTGGGAGGCAGCAGTGCAGTGGGGCTGGCAGTGGCCCATGACTCCTTCGGGAGCAACAGGGAAGGGGGGCTGGCATTTCTGGGCAATGCTCACGTGTGCTGGCACTGTGGTGAGAAGCTGTTTCTGGAACAGTGTGGTAATGTGTCTGCAGTAGTCCTGAGACAGCAGCTTTGGTGGGTTTCCATGACATACCAGGCTGGAGTGGCCTCTTATGGAGCCATAAATGCTTGCAGGGCCATGACCTTGCTTTGCCATGCTGAGATTTGGAGGCAGAATCACTGTTCCCCTGGTAGTCACCTTGCCTGGCACAGCCCTCTGTTTCCAGGTGGCCAGAGCTAAAGAGCTGCAGCTCTGAATTCTTGGGCTCGGGGGTTCCCCCAGGATTCTGCACAGCTCCTGTGCAGAGAAGACACCAGGGTACAACTCGTGTACCCTGGGTACAACTCGTTGGCAACAAGGAGAGCAGCTCTGCTTCATCCAGGGCTGTATGTCCCCTGGCTGGCACCAGTCCTTGGCAGAGGATGGTACTGCTCATCAATTCAGTGGGTGAGCAAAAGCACAGAGAGTTAAAGGATAATTCCTCTGATGAAGCCTTCCAAAGGTCATCCCTGTGCATGGTATGAGGACTGTCCTTAGCATTGGCTAAGGTGCAGGTGAGGACAGGAGAGAAGGGCTTCTAAGGGACTGTCAATCATGAACATTGACCAATGAGGCCAAGATATTGCACCTGCCCAAATCAAATTCAAAATGTTTTGAAAATTTAGAGATTTCCATTCTATTTCTACTCCATTTAGACCAGGGGGAGTGCACAGGAACAGAAAAATCTTGCTAGTTGTGACTGCTGGCCCCAGTTTTCCTGAAAACTGCTTTCCATATGACTAGCTCTATTCTGGGGTACCCCAAGTGGGGCACCAAAAGTAGAGTCAAAAGTCAAAAATCTGAAGGTTTGCAGGGAACAAACTGAAAACCTTTGCAGTTTATAGTATAAAGAGATGAAGTGAAGGTGTTCAGTGTCCTGTTCATTAAGGAGCTGTCTCTTACTAATATTACTTGCCAAATGAATCCACACTGGCTTGCATATGAGCATTCATGTGGGTTGAAAACTGGCTTGAGGACCATAAACAAAAGAGCAAATGCGATCAATCTATCGAGTTGGAACAGGCATTGGAGGGGGTACAGCGAGCAGAGCTGGAAACAGGCACAGTCTTCTCCTCAGGGAGGGAGCGAGACAGCAAAGACCACATTAGAGGCATCTTCAGGAGATACCAGACTAGGACCAGCTGCAGATTCCTGTGTGAGAAGGAAGAGTCCAGGCCTGGCCCTTTTCTCAAATGCACCATGTTTTCACTTGTTAACTTAATTGGCTTCATTCCTGCTTTGCACCAGCACAAAGAACAAACTCGGGCATGACACGGGGCCTGTGGTCCCCTGTGTGCCCAGGGGAAGGCCCAGGCTTGGCTGGATGACACTGCTTAGGCAAGAGCATGGAGTGTCTGGGCACACTGCCTTGGAGTGTGAGTGCTTGAGAAACCAGCAGGAGATCAAAGGGGCGGCCGACACGCTCGAGAGAGGTTTGGCAAGGTGAGAATTTCACTGGGATATGGACACACATGTTTGTCCTGTCCTGCCAATGGGCAACGTTCCTGCCTCCTAATGTGAGTGATAAGAGCATCCCCGAGCTGCCTGAGCACCTGACATGAGCCATCTTGCCCAGCACAGCCTTTGGGTGTGCCATGGGAGTTGTAGCATGACCAAGAAGCCCAAGGTACAGGAGGGCTGAGCCTGTGGTAACTGAGCAGCAGCAACCATACGGTGGTAAACCGTGAGGCTGCTCCAACTTGGAGTGTATTGGGAATGCAGATCAAAGCCTGGGGGAATGTTCCCAGAAATCAGGGGAGTGGTGGAAGGGGTGGAGGGGGGAAGCACAGAATCCAGAATCCACCATGAGCTTTCTGAAGCAAGCCAGCCACATCCAGCTGCCACCCTGCCCTTCCACCTGCCCTTTCCCTCCTTCTTCTATCAGTCACTGTAAATCCAGAGCTTTCTCTTTCTCCCAACCCTGTGCCACAGTGTAAACTTCAGGACAGCAGGACATACCACTGAATCAAGTCTAACCTAAAAAGAGCCCTGAGCAGGCCTAGAGCTGAGCTCATGTGCTGTAGACCAGAAATTCAGCCCTGCAAGAGCAGCTCCTCTTCCCTGTGCTTAGGGCAAAGGCAGTGCCTCCCTGTCCTTCTTGGTGGGGTTATTTGCTCAAGTCTCCTCCACAGAAGGAGTAAATTAAGAGCTGTCTCAGGGGATGTCACACTGGCAGCATCACTTCAAATGTTATTGTTCCATTTTAAATGGAAAGGAAGGAACCATTTCATTGCATTTCCTGTGGGATCTGAATTCTGCAGATATATTCAATGGGTGCCTGTCTGCCAAGCAGGAGAATTTCTGGAGAGTTTGAGTGAGAGGGACAGAGGAAATCAAGCACTTGGAAGACTACCAAGTGACCATGGACAGAGGAAGGGTCACACACAGGAAGAGTTTTATGTCTTGGGTCTCTTACATGAACTCGCACAGGAGTTAATGGCATGAAAGCAAAGAGTGGTCAGGAAGATGCTCCAAGAACTGGAGCCCCTCTGCTCTGGAGCCAGGCTGGGAGAGCTGGGTGTGTTCACCTGGAGAAGAGACAGCTCCAGGGAGAGCTCAGAGCCCCTTCCAGTGCCTGAAGGGGCTCCAAGGGAGATGGGGTAGGACTTTGGACAAGAGCCTGAAGTGACAGGACAAGGAGGGAATGGCTTCCTGCTGCCAGAAGGCAGAGTTAGGTGGGATATTGGGAAAGAATTGTTCCCTGGGAGGGGGGTGAGACCCTGGCACAGGCTACCCAGAGCAGCTCTGGCTGCCCCTGGATCGCTGGAATTGTCCAAGGCCAGGTTGGATGGGGCTTGGAGCCACCTGGTCTGGTGGAAGGTGTCCCTGCCACGGCAGGAGGTGGAATGAGATGAGCTTTAAGGTCCCTTCCAACTTAAACTGTTCTGTGTTTCTTTGACATGTTTCCAGGGGTCACACTTCCTCCTTGACAGGACACCCCAAAAGGCTCACCCATTCCTGATCTGCCCTTGGACAGGTGGGACAGCCATGCTCCTTTGCTTGGAACACCTGGCCAGCACCCCTAGAATCATGCAGCACCTGTCCTGGGAGGTCCAGCAAACCTCCAAAGCCCACACCTCCAGACCCTGTGTGCATGTCCCAGCCACACACCCCTCTAGGAAAGTGAAAACTCAGCCTGTTTTCACAAACACAGACATGTTCCACCTCTCAGTCCCTGCACAGCAGTGAGCAGAGCCCATCTTGGACCCCAGTGACACTGTCAATTGCCTTGGGAGATGAGTTCAGAGAAGTCGTTGTGGTTGATGCCTCCCTTTGTGTCTGCTCCTGGCTTGGCACGGACCTCTAACCCTGGGGAGAGGAGCTGGGCTCTGCTTCAGTGGCAGGGAGGAGGTAAAGGCACAGAGGGAAGAGCCAGAGGCCAGAGGTGAGCCAGGGACAAGGCACAGTCTCAGTGCAGCATGACCAAGGACAGAAACATTTCCAGCTCCAGTGAGGCATGAGGCCTTATCTGGGGCTGGGGGATGCTACCCCCTGCCATGCTCACCTGAGCCAGGACCCAGTGAAACCAGGGCATCTACCACAGAGTTATTTCCCCCTTTTGTTCTGTGTTACCCACAGAGATGCCACAAGCATGTGTCCCACCAGCAGCTGGGGCTCCCCGCCACCGTGCCGAGGCCAGCTTGGGCTCCATTGAAGCCTCACATTCCTCTCCTGCTAATCCCGAAGGTCCCAGACCCATTTGGGACGTGGCAAACACTCAAACACAGGCAGGAAAGTGAACAGAGAGGCACGGAGCAGCCGGGAGAGGAGCGAGAGGCACATTCAGCCCGCAGCCGGTGTGAGCTGCCGGCTGCGCGCAGCTCCGGGGAGGCGAGGGCAGAGCCGGGCAGGATGCAGGGAGCAGGCTGAGGATGCCGTGCAGGAACACCCCCCCTCCAGGCGAGCACTCCAGCCTCCCGGACAACACTCCCTCCCATGTGGAAATCAGCAATCAAAAGGAGCAATTACCCCAAATCACAGCCCCCAAGTGACAAATAGCCCAGCCTGCCAGGCAGATCATATGCTGCAAGAGGCAGGTTAAAACCTGCTCACACACATTAAAGAGACGACCCTGTGCTGTTTATGCTGTCAGAGGCCTAATTATGGGAGCAATTTTCTGCAGATTCCCGAGGGGAGAGAGGCGAGGAGAGTGCGGGCACCCACACGCGCCTGCCGTGCCACAGGTGAGCGCCTCCAACACCTCGGTCCCCTGGTGACCTCTGCAGAGCCCGGGGTCCCAGGCACTGCTCCAGCCAGGATTGCTCTGCCCAGCCTCCACACCTGTCTCCTTCCCGGGGAACATGCCTGAGAAGAAACAAGCCTCGTCAAAGTTCAATGAATGCCTTTGCCAGCGTCTCTGCCCAACCTTTTGGTCCTGCTTTGGACTTTCTGTGAGAGTGAAGATGAGCCTGGTCACAAAGGATGTTCACTGTGCCTGTTTTGGAGATGCAACATTCCACTCCAAGTCGAGTAGACAAGTTTCTTGCCCAAATTTAATAGCAATTTAGGGTCTTAATCAGGTTGTTGAAACTTGTCTTTATGATTTCTGGCTGATGGGTGCTGGGACTTCATCTGTGTTTGTCCTCATGGGTGAAACAGGAGGAGAAAGAGAAAAGTCACCTCTTCTCTAGGTGAAGCCTCAATTCAGGTGTGTACTTCACTCCTGACTCCACCACATGCCCTCACCATAGTCCTGATGATAACAGTGATGCAGTTTCTAATGTCAGTGAAAAATGCAAATACTTTTTAATTCCACAGCCTGCTCTGGGCCTTGTTAAAATTTGAGTTCTAAGATCAGGTGATATTGTACAATGCCAAATCCCATGGGTTTCCTTCAATAAATTATTTCAGTAAGTTCTGAGTGTTCTCCCCTGCTCTTTGCTCCACATCCCAGATATGTCCCATTTTCCATTGAGATGTTGCTCTTTGCTTCATCTTCCTCTCCCATCCCTTTGCCCTCATTCCTCAGCCAGGATTTAGGGACAGTCCTCCCAGGGCCGTACATGAGCAGAAACAGCTCACCCCTGCTCCTCTCTCTGCCAAGGCCTGGCATAGAGCAGGGTCTGTAGGCTGGGCACCACCTGTGCTGGAACTTCTGTGGACTGGGGACCACTGTGTCTATCCAGGGAATGGCTTTAAGCCATGAGCTGTCTCTGGATGCTGAAAATGCTGGATTCAGGTCTAGCAGGAGTCGTGATTTTCTTTGCCTGTTGCTCAGGCTGGGCGAGGGGATGATGTGCAGGGGCTGCCCCAGCTCAGGACTGTGGCTCAGCTTGCAGGTGCTGCAGCTTCCTCTCAGGGGACAGCAGGATGGACGAGCTGTTAAGCCTCTGCAGACAAGGGGCTGTCATCACAAGGATGTTGACACATGACTGGCTCTTCTTTTCACTGCAGACGCCTCTCTGGAAACCAGATCTCCAGGATCCCAGGGGAAGCTTTCTCTGGCCTCTACAGCCTGAAGATCCTGTAAGTAACTTGCTCCTCTCTTCAGAGCAATCCCTGGCCACGAGCAGGGACTTGCAGCCATCCCGAGGGGATGCAAAGCTACAACGAGGTGTGGGGTCAGGTGTTAATCCCACACTGGCAAACATGCTCTGTGGTGACTGGGGAGCCGTGTCCCACCCCACAGACTGTGAGCAGGTCCCCCCAGGGCACGGTGTAACAATGTGCCCCAGGAGAATCTGCAGAGGTTCACATTTTGCATAAAACTCACCAAACCCCCCAAAAGTGGTGTCTCTCAGATGAGGAGTCCAGACCCCAAACTGGCTCCCATCTGCTCTGCTGCCCTGTTGGGGCTGGGTTGGGGCAACTCAAGGTACTGCATTCTGGCAGCTGCTGGGGAAAGGGTCTGTGCTCTGTCCAGCTCAGTTGTCCTCACCACAAACCACTTCAAGGCACAGGAGGAGGCCTCTGCAAGTCTCTGGAGTGACTTGGGAAAGGTGGGATCCTTTGTCTGACCTCAGAGATCCCAGCCTGCCCCCGGGGGTGATGGAGGCAGCTGGAGCCATCAGGCCATGCCTGGGCTCTGCTAACCCTGCTCTATAAAGTCACTGCAGGCAGCCACCCACCCCTGCTGTCCAGTGGGGGAGGTCTAAGAGACAAAGATCCTCGGGAAACTTTGGAAGCCACACTCAGCTGAGCTGGCCCTACTGTGGCACCTACACTCACACCTTGCTGTGTCTCACTGCTCATGGAGTCACTCTGCTGTCTGTATCCATGTGGCAGGCCTCAGGGTCTGTGCAGGATGTTGAGGTGGGAGTCCCTTTCTCCCTAAGGAACCATCTTAAAAATCTTCTGCAATAAACATTTCATCCCCAAGGGGATGTTTTGAACTCAGCCACAATGTGAAATTGTTGTAGCTGGTCCAGTTTATGCAGAGAGAGCAGGTACGAACCTGCTCCCAGGATTAGAGAGTATAACGCTGTTTACTACGTCTTCTGAAGATGTAAAGTATGAATCCTGCCCTAAATCTCAGGGCTTAGAGATTTATCCATCCCCTGCATTAGGCAACAAATCAAAGGAACTGGGGAAAAACCGCAGCTCTCCCACCCAATTTCAACAAGAGGAGCCTTCTACTCTGGGGACGCGGGAGCTTTTAAAGGCGCTTTTGATCAATTCTGTTTGTGTCAGGCCCAGGTAAGGACTCATGCAGCGATGCCTCCCTTCCAGAGCTGCTCAGGGGGAGGGACAGGGTGTGCTCTGCCCTCCTGCCCCGGGACACGGGCTCACTGCCACGGCCACAGGCAGCACCAGCAGGGACACGCTCACCAGTGACCCCAGAGCAAGGAGAGGCTGGAAGGATCAGGGCATTTCCATCTGGGAAATGGTTGCATCGGGAAGCTTGTCCTCTGAGAGCTGGAGCTGGTGTCCTCATGCTGCAGGATGAGCTCCTTTGCTCTCAGCCAGGCTGTGCCCAGTGACACAGGGTGGCATTGGGGCTGTCATGTCCCTCTGGCTGCAGCCCTGCCTGAAACTAAGCCGTGTGCCTGCTTTGGGACATGGTTTGGTGATGGAGCTGGCACTGTTAGGTTAATGATGGGACTCAGTGATCTCAGAGGGCTTGTCCAGTCTCAATGATGCTGTTGTTCTCTGGCACTTACCTGACCCCAAACCTTTCCCATGGGGGTGTGAGGAGCACTAGCCCAGCCACAAGGGCAGGGGAGGAGTGTGGATGCTCACAGTGCCTGGACCATCCAGGGTTCCCTGCCATGAACCTCTTATTTAACAAAGTTCCTGCTTCCTTAAAGCAGGAGTGCTACCAGACCCTGTGTCACTGGCAGCATTTCATGCTCCAAAGACTCTGATGGTTTTCCTGGCCTGTCTGCAGTGGTATGTTGTGCTGCCATGTGCTCTCACTATAGGAGATGCTCTGATTACTTTCTGCAGTGTTTCTGTGGTCTCCATTTGGGGAATGCAGTGGCAGATCCCTGCATCCTCCAGGAAAAGCAGTCATTGATCCCCACCTCTGTCACTGTAAGAGTGAGGACAGCAGTGAGGGACACGATGGAGATAGACTGGTCCCTGGGAATTGCTGGAACAGCTCTAGAAATGTTGCCAGGACAGATCTTAGGAGCACTGAGCTTAATCACATTGGAAGGGCTCTTGGCAAGAGTGGGGATTCTCACTCATTTCTCTGCTAAGAAAAGACTGAGGAAAAGCACAAGGTGCTGAAGAAGGCAGGTGAAGGTCACCCTGTGTTTCCTTCAGGGTGTGATTACAGTCCCTTAGATTACTGCAGGAATGACCTGATTGGGGCTGGTGGCTCTGCAACAGCTCAGCAGGACCTTCTCCATCTTGCCAGGAGTCAGAGAGAGCAAGTGCATTCCCTCAGAGTCTGGTTGTGGCCAGGGGGGGAGAGCAGAGCCTGGACAGAGATCATGGGGCTGGCTCACCCTGCTCCATATGCCCTGGGAATGACCAAAACCCCTCACCCTCTTCCCAAGTCACATCTCAGTTCCCTCTTCCCTTTGCTGCACTTCTCTGTACTCCATCCAAGCCTGCTGAGGGCCAGAACCCACTGCTGAGCTTGCTCCACCAAGATCTCCCTGCATCCTGGAACTCTGAGAGAGAGAATATAAATTTCAGCCTGAAACACTGGGAGGAATTTGGGGCTGCTGGGAAGTGCAGTGATTTATAGGATGCTGTTGTTATGGACACTGTGGGTAATACAGAGATAAGGGTGCAACCAGCTGTACGTTGGTGTAAACTGGTGTGCCTTGTGCAGGACACAGAAGTGTGCCAGGGAACTGGGGAGCACCAGACTGGCCCCAGTTATGTCCATGTCCTGTGGGCTGCTGGGCAACTGCCCTGGGAGAGGACAGCATCTCATGGGACACGAGGTGCTCAGTGCACTGCTCCCCATCCAGATCAAATCCTTGCTCCTGTAGGGCCAGTGTAACCATTCCTGCAGTCATGTCCTTTTCTTTGCTCTCTTTAAACTCCACCAAAAACACCCAGATATTCCCCTCTCCAGAGGGCATCTGGAGAGGGGAATCTGAAGGCTCCATGAGACAGGTAACATCACAAAGATGCTGGGATGTCAGGTGTTAAAAGACAGGAGCATGGAAGAAAGTCCTGTCTCCTCACTCTAGGCAGAGGCAAAGCACTGAGTTCATACTTAACCATTCTGGCTCTGCTGAACACCAAGACAGAAGAGGACTCATAGAGGCTTTACACTGAACCTCCCTGGGGGTGTTGGCCAGTGGAGGGCTGCTGCTGGGCTGGGACCCACCTGAACTGAGACACCAGCTGTGATGCTTCTGCTCCTCTGGATGCTGGGCAAGCTGTGGCCAGCACTGTCCCACCTGGGACCTGCCCTGCAGGACACGGGGCAGCAGCAGAGCAGCCAGATGACAACAGGCAGAAGGATGAGGAAATGCCAAATCCCCACCCGTGGGGAACCTAGAAGAGAAACTGCAGGGGGTAGAAGAGTGGGATTGATGTGGCTGCCCACCCATGTCCTCCTCCTGCAGCCCCTGTGCACAGCTGGGCCCTGGGCAGCACAGGGGCCCCAGGGCTGCTGGGGCTCACAAGGGGCACTCCAAGCCTCTGGCACTCTGGCAGTCACACGTGCCTGCCCCTCAGCTCCTCTGGTGTAGCCCACTCACTGCACCCTGGGGCTCTCATTTCCCTCTTCCCCTGCCTGGGGATCTTCTCCCCTCCTGCTGGCCGTGGCCAGGGGGCAGGTGCAGGGAGCACCGAGCCCAGGAGCTGCCTCGCTGCTGCACCCAGAGCCCCTTCCCCAGGGGGACACGCTGTGGGGCTGCTGGGACCCCTCTGGGGTGAGTGTCACCCCCACAGGCTGGGTGGCTGCTGTGAATGTGCCTGGAAGTCCCTGATCATGGACTGTGCTTCTCCTCCTGTGCCGTGCAAGGGGTGTGGAAGCCCCAGGGATGGATCCTGTGGGTGTTCTCTGAGCCCACTGGGATGGAAAACCTCATCCAGCTGGGCAATTGTCCCACAAGGACCAGCACAACCTCTGGGGCTCCTGGTCCTGTGTATGGATTTGTTTCTGCAGCCAAGGTGTGCTGGGGAGATAAAACCCTGAGTCCTGCAGCCCAGTGAGAAAGATTGGGTGTCTGGTGATGAACAATGAGTCACTTAACTTGGAGGAGAGGGGAATGAGGATGGACACAAACCTTCAAGGACAGGCTGCTGCTGCAATAAGTAAGGAAATACACATTCTCCAAATATGAATACAAGGAATAGCAGGTTTTGGAGTAGATGGCAACAGCAATATTGAGGACATTGTGTTCATAGATATGGATGCTGTGTCACAGGTTGGCTGAGGTTTGACAAGGGACAGTGGTGGCTGTAGTTGTGAATGGCTTCCCCCAGCATGACCAGCTGAAACCTGGGGGTATTCAGGAGCTGACTCATAGCTGAGTTAAATATCTTACCTCTGGTGACAGGGATGTCCCCTGAGGAGACAGGCTGATATCTGGGGATGGAAACAATTTTCCTAGTTTAATTTTAGTGTGCTAGAGCCCTAGGGCTAATTGCAACCATGTGCAGGTCCACAAGTAAACTCTCACAGCCTTGGGCTGTCAAGGGTCCTGGTGCTTTCCCAGTCTTTCCAGAGAATTAGTTTATGTTTAAAAAAGGATGGGAAACACCCTGGGAATTCCTCCACAAACCCGCCTGTGCAGATGGTCCTCTCCCTGCCCTCAGAGTGAATCCCAGAGGTACTGGAACCTGGACCAGATTCTTGGCTCTGCCTCCTCTGGCTGCTTCACTGCGTAAAAACCACCTGGAAAGTGGCCACGAAGATAGGCCTGTGCAGAAACCATGCAGGGGTACACCCAGGGAAGCAGGTGTGTGGAGACTTGGAAGAGAGCAGGGGAAGAGCCAAGTTGCCCCACTACAACAAAACACCTTGCCACAGATATGCTGGGAAATGCTGAGATACTCATGCATGGAGCCTGGAGCCAGCCAAGGGCAAGCAGAGATGTGGCCTCCTCAGCCCCCTCAGACAAGGGCAGGCTGACAGGGGTGGATGCTCAGCAGCAGTAGCTGGTGCTCAGAGGTTTCCTCCACTGGCAGGTCCATCCCTTTGCAGAGACCTTGGGGGTGCACCTCTCCCAGGGGGCTGCTCTGCAGCACGGTGCACCCACACCCTCTCCTCGGAGGCCGATGCCCCTCAGTACAAGCTCCTTTGCCAGGACCATTGGAAGCCACTCCTCAGGCTGTTTTGACCCCTCTGCAAGCTCCTTCCCTTACAGAATCAACTCCTTGGTCCATGCTCTCCCAGCCTTAGAGTGGCAGAATATGCTGCTTAATGAGAGTATCTAGAAAACTGGAAAACTTCCATCCTTCCAGACCTCCTCATGAGCTGCCTGGTTGCCTCTCACCTCCAAGTGTCCTGGCTGGAGCTCCATCAGCCAGGTAGCTTCCATCCCAGCTGGCCATGGGGCTGTCGTGCTGCCACAGCTTCCCAGACATCCCACCCTTGCACAGGTATCCTCGACCAAACGCTGCCCTGCCCAGCCAGGTTTGCCCCTGCTCTGACTCCTGGCTGAACATGCTGCAGCAACAGCAGTGCTCACTAGCCAAGAAGGAATCCCACACAAAACTCCACAGGGAAAGACTCCAAGTGCAACCACAACCTCACCCCAAAACGCGGAGGGCAAAATGCCTGGTTGCATCCTCTTGGCTGCAGACCCCATGCCGGCAGCAGGCCCACCCTGCCACTCCATTCCTCAGCAAGCCCCAGCCAGCCTGTGTGAGTGTGCAGACCCCGTGCTGCCCAGCACAGCCCAGGGTGTGAGAACTGCCCTGTACTGTCCAGATCTGCCCAGCACTGCACTGCCCTGCAGTGCCCAGCTGTGCCCAGCTCTGCACTGCACTGCCCTGCAGTGCCCAGCTCTGCCCTGCACTGCACTGCCCAGCACTGCCCTCTCTGCCCAGCACTGCCCAGCTCTGCCCTCACTGCCCAGCTCTGCCCTCTCTGCCCAGCTTTGCCCTCACTGTCCAGCTCTGCCCTCACTGTCCAGCTCTGCTCAGCTCTGCCCTCACTGTCCAGCTCTGCCCAGCTCTGCCCACACTGCCCAGCTGTGCCCAGCTGTGCCCAGCTCTTCCCTCTCTGCCCAGCTCTGCCCAGCTCTGCCCTCTCTGCCCAGCTGTGCCCAGCTCTGCCCTGCACAAGCATTCTGACTCAGCCCTGCTGAACCCTCTCCCAGCACACAGTGCCCTGCACTGCCCGTGGTCCATCTCCATCAACAGGTAGCCAGCCAGAGCCTGACGAGTGTGGCCTTGGATGGACCCTACCCAATGGCCAGCTCAGCAGTCCCTCCTCTTCTCCTCCTGAACAGTGACCACAGAGCCTCCTGTGGCCCAGGACAGGTGCTGGCTCGCCTGGTGTGTGAAAACACGTCAAAAAACATCACAAAAAAGTCACATGGCCCCAGGCTGGCAGGTTTGGGGGTGGCATGGGACCCTTCAGAAATCCCTAGACAGACCTGAGCCCATGGCCAGCCCTGAGCCTGTGCAGAACTGCAATGGTTTGAGACAAAGGCAATGGTGTGGCACATCCAAGAGATGCTCCCATCGGGAGGGAAGAGGAATGTGCAGGGGTTGGAATGTCTTTAATCCTCATGCATGGGCTCCAGGCACAGTTGCCTCCAGCAGTAACAGCCCTTTGACTGTGCTGGCTGAGTCACTTCAGCCTCCCAGGATGGGGACATTTTATCATGCACAGGCCTGTACCTCTGAGGGCTGTGTGTCTGCTGAGGCTCTCTTGTGCAAGGATCCTGGTGTGATGGGACCTGATCCCAACATTTTTCTGGTCGTTCAGGTGTGGTCCCTGCCAACAAACAATCCTCCTACTTCTGAAAATGAAATCCGACCTCTGAGGAGCTGTGATTTATTCTGGTTCCAGTCAGACTGATGTGGCTAGCAGGTGGTGTGTCCATGTCTGCCCAGTGTCTGCAAGCCATGGTATCACCAGAACAGTGCCCAGCAAGGTGACAGTGCTCCATCCACACTTGGGTTTGAGTCCTTGCTGGTCTGAACAGTCTTTTCTTGTCACATTCATCAATGTCCTCAGCATGTCCAGAAGTTGGCCAATCAACCAGCAAGGCCAAAGAATCACACAAGGGTTTGGAGTGAACCAAGCTTAAGGACCATCCCATTCCACCCCCTGCCATGGGCAGGGACACCTTCCACTGTCCCAGGCTGCTCCAAGCCCCAAACCTGGCTTTGGACACTTCCAGGGATCCAGGGGCAGCCACAGCTGCTCTGGGCACCCTGTGCCAGGGCTGCCCACCCTGAATAAATCCTAAGAAAATTAGACTCAGCAACTGAAAAATCACATCAACTAGAACATTGCTCCACGGGCACAAGAATTTGAGCTCTGACTAAGGCTGTCTCCAAGCTGCTGTGAAGCAGCACCTTGCTGTAGGAAAGCCAGTGAAATCCAGGGATTTTGTTTGAAGGCAGGAGCTGACAGAGAGGCAGGAATAGACAGATGCTGACAGACAAAGGCAGTGTGATCTGGGGTCTCAGGGTCGCTGTGATCTTGTGGACTGAGGTCCAGCTCCACAGACCATTGTGCCTCAGTCAGTCACCTTGCAGCAGGCCTGCATCCCAGAGCCCTGCACTTCCACCCCTGCTCAATCCCTGGAAAGCAGCTTCCTGTCCTGGAGGGAGCAGGAATGTCGGGAGGGCACAGTGTCTGCCCCAGGCTTTTAGGACCATGAAGCCAGGAGATGACAGATGACTGGTTTGCAGAGTTGCTCCCTCTCTTCAATGCTGTTGACATAAATTGTGCAGTGACCTCCTGGAGCAGAATGTATTGGCTGCCCTTGGAGGTGGCCAGGAGCCCAGGCCTCCTGCTGTGGGTGCTCTCCTCAGGGAGCTGCAGCATTGTCTTCCCCCTTCTTATACAAGAGCAGCACCCCAAAGGGCAAAGTGCCACAGCTTAGACAGAGGGGGACCCAGTAGCCCTGTCCCAGCGTTTCAGATGTCCTGCTGTCCTCTGAACTCTTCTGCCATCCCCTGTAATAGCACTGCCCAGGCACCCTGGTATGGAGCAGCCCCAGGAACCTGTGATCCCACAGGTGTGTAGGGCTTTCCTTGGCATCATGCCCCAGGTTTTGGTACAATTATCTGAGCTTTTCCCAAAATCATGTTGTATGTTGCTTATGAAAAAGAAGTAACGTGGTGGTTTAATGTGATGTGTAAGGATTGACTGCAGTGAGTAGGGCCTCATGGGGATTGTCCTTGATACCAGACTGTAAGAGAAGCCATCCAGGGATAAACACTGCATGTCTTCTGCTAAAACCTAAGCTCCCTGTAAGAAAAGCTGGAGCTTTCCTGAGCTTGAGGCTGAATGAAGAATATTTTGTATAATACCAGGGTGGCCCTGTCCGTAGAATATTATCAAACTTTGTTTGGAATTGGTTTTTGGCTTCTCCATGTCATGCTCTGATGATGAGTTATTGAATTCATTATGTGCAATGTGAAGAAGTACTGGTTCTTGTCCCAGTCCCAGCATATAAAAACTTCCCTAGCTGCCCTGCTGCTGTGAAAAACAGTATTGTCCACCACTCCAGTGGTTTTCGAGGTCTCTGAAGCATCTTCCTTAAATATTGTTTGTCTGCACCAAAATTGATTGATTTTGGAATCAGTCCATGCTGATGGTGGTCTGGAAAGTCTCTCGGTCTGTTTTACTGGTTGGAGAAGGGATTTGTAATAAATGTTTTGCAGCAGGATCCAGCAGAAATGTGACAATGGGCTTTGCTTTAGTTCTGACTTCAGATACTTCTAGTGATCAACACTAAACACCAGGCTCAGATTGCAGAGACCAACTGAGATTCAATGCTTGTCCCACCAAAACCCTGAAAGCACTTTCTGAAGCCCTACTCTGTATCTCTCCACTCTGCATCTTCTTGATTTTTCACAGACATGAATTATTTTTCCACTTCACTGGGCTGCAGGACTCAGGGTTTTATCTCCCCAGCACACCTTGGCTGCAGAAACAAATCCATACACAGGACCAGGAGCCCCAGAGGTTGTGCTGGTCCTTGTGGGACAATTGCCCAGCTGGATGAGGTTTTCCATCCCAGTGGGCTCAGAGAACACCCACAGGATCCATCCCTGGGGCTTCCACACCCCTTGCACGGCACAGGAGGAGAAGCACAGTCCATGATCAGGGACTTCCAGGCACATTCACAGCAGCCACCCAGCCTGTGGGGGTGACACTCACCCCAGAGGGGTCCCAGCAGCCCCACAGCGTGTCCCCCTGGGGAAGGGGCTCTGGGTGCAGCAGCGAGGCAGCTCCTGGGCTCGGTGCTCCCTGCACCTGCCCCCTGGCCACGGCCAGCAGGAGGGGAGAAGATCCCCAGGCAGGGGAAGAGGGAAATGAGAGCCCCAGGGTGCAGTGAGTGGGCTACACCAGAGGAGCTGAGGGGCAGGCACGTGTGACTGCCAGAGTGCCAGAGGCTTGGAGTGCCCCTTGTGAGCCCCAGCAGCCCTGGGGCCCCTGTGCTGCCCAGGGCCCAGCTGTGCACAGGGGCTGCAGGAGGAGGACATGGGTGGGCAGCCACATCAATCCCACTCTTCTACCCCCTGCAGTTTCTCTTCTAGGTTCCCCACGGGTGGGGATTTGGCATTTCCTCATCCTTCTGCCTGTTGTCATCTGGCTGCTCTGCTGCTGCCCCGTGTCCTGCAGGGCAGGTCCCAGGTGGGACAGTGCTGGCCACAGCTTGCCCAGCATCCAGAGGAGCAGAAGCATCACAGCTGGTGTCCTGCTCCTCACACCCCCTGCAGTCATCCCCAGGGTCTCTATTCTCCCCCAAGAGCACTTCTGTCCTGCCCTGGCCCTCCTGTGAGTCCCAGCAGCCCAGGCAGAGCTGTAAGCCAATGCCCAGCTGTATTTGTGCTGCCTTTTATCCCTGTTCATCTATGGAGACTTTCCCTCAGTTTGCCTGTAGAATTCTTCATTTCCCAACTGCTCTTCCACACCAACATCTCTCCACAGCCCTCCTCATATGTGCAGGTTGTTGGCAGAAATGCCAGGTGAGATGCTGCAGGTCCTTAATCATGTTCTTCATTTGGAAGGGAACCATTTATTAAGCGTCTCCTCTCTGATGCCCTTTTGTACCAAACACAGCTTCTCTCCTGCACTGAATGTCAAAATTTAACATTTTACTAAAGGAAAGCTCAAGTCATTGTAGCCAGTGTCTATTCTTTCTTCTCCAGTTCTTCTCTTTTACCTTGTATAGAAAAAAATTTTGGTACAACTTATTTTTCACTAGTTACTACTGGCAGTTCCTCATTTCCTCGCTCTTTCTTCTGTGTTCATACAAATAATTTACTGGTAAGTTCCCATTTTCTTACAGAAGTTGAAGAGTTTTGTGTCCTATAGCTTTCCTTTTTTAATGGTTGTCTCTTTCCAGCTTTCATGTCAATCCTCTGAATCCTTGGCAGTAAGGCTGCAGTCACTGCAAGGTGGAGGTTTCTTGCCTAAATCTGTGCTCTCTGGGCTGCCCCTCACCACTGAGGCCATGCCCTGCTCCTTTGGCAGTAAATTATGATAGGACCCCATGCACCATTTCCCTTTTCATGCCATCTCCAATCACTCTTGGAAGGTTTTGCAAAGAGTAACTGTGGCTACTGGTCCAGGGGCCCTGGCTAGCCTTGTCCCCCAGCTGCAGAGTCAGGCACAGTCAGGCTGCAACCAGTCCTTGAACGGGAGAAAGCAGAGAGGCTCTCTGCCCTCTAGGCTCCTGACCCCCCAGCACCGAGGTCTGAAGTAAAGGCACATTTGTGTTGTCCCTGAAAATCAGCCTTCTGATTTGTTTTAGTATAGTAGAGTCAGATCTCATGAATTGTAAGATAAACAAGGATCATGTTTGCATTCCTTTGTAAAAGATATCACCTGATGGACTTCTCAAGTGCCCAGTGAAGATGGAGAAGTGGTAACTTCTCTGTCCAATCTCTGATCACTGTCCAAAAACTTATAGATACGAGGTCAACAATAAACGAGAGAATTCCTTTCTTCTTCTCTACCTGAACCCCTGTTGTGTGTTGCTGTGTGTTTCTATCTGTGTCACAGCAACACATTTGCAGAGATGTTTATTTTTCTCAAGGGGGTGCAAAAGACACCAGAGGACCCCAAAGCTCAGGCTCTTAACTTGAGTTCTGCTGGGGGTGTTACTGTTGGGAGACAGGTACAATGGGACAGGGATAAACCAAGCCCCTGGGGAGTTAACAGGGAGACACCACTGGAGGAAAAACAGCTTAACCAACTCAATATTCATATCCACAAGTAACCTCAGATATGTAAAACTTTCCTTTTTTAGGCACTCCCCTGACCCAGCTACCTTGCTGGGATGTGTCTGCTATCCAGGGGAGCCTGTGCCAGAGATGTCCCACTTTTGGAAGGAACAAGTAGGTTCAGGACAGAGGCTTGTCCAGAGTCAAAAACAGCCTTTGCAGAGATGCTGAGATGATGACACCAGTAAACTCAGATGTGTGGAGCTCCAGTAGGTCTGTGAGAGAGGATTGTGTCTGACCAGGTCTGAAACACCCCTAGGAGTGTGTTCTCACTGCCTCCATCCCTAGAGCTGTTCAGACACCCACCCCTGGGTGCACTGTCACCTTTGTCTCCTCCTTTCCCACCACCCGTGGAGGTGTCTCTGTGTCCACGCCCTTCTCCATGCCCTACACTCACTTCCATCTCTGAGGGGTTCTCCTGGGTCCTGTCTGTTCAGCCCAACAGCCCTGAGCACCTGCTCTCTCTGGAGTCTCTGATTTGGTTTTTTCCCCAGCAGCTCCTGCTACAAGTGGTGCCAAGGCTGCGAGGTCCCTGAGCAAACAGCTGCAGCTGGCCCACGGTGGGCAAACACAGCTGGCCACGGGCTGGTTTCCATCCCTGCTGGAGGGAACCACTGACACACACAGGGGAAAGGATGCCCAACTCCAGGATCAATGTGGGACAGCCTGGCTCAGAGCACTGGTGCCAGTCTGGGGAACAGATGCATGTCTGCAGGGCAGAGGCCCCTGTGTGGTGCCATCCTTGCAGCAGACCCCACTGCAGCACCAAAGTCCCCCCTTGGCCCCTGTGCTGCACATCCTGGGCCAGACTGGGCTGCAGCTCCCCTGCCAGCCACCTCAAGCTTCCTTAAGTGCCCTGGCTGGCCAACATGGTGCTTTCCAACCACTGCAGCTTTCCAGCAAGAGTCCAGAACAACTTCAGAAACAAGCAGCAACATCCTCCATTTCACGTCAGGCTGTTGTTGTTGGGATTTTAACAAAGTTTTCTTTTTTCTAATTATAGGATGTTGCAGAACAATCAGCTGAGCCGCATCCCTGCAGAGGCACTGAGAGATCTTCCAAATCTCCAATCTCTGTAAGTCATTAAAAATCAATGCTGTGAGCTGCACAGTCCCTTGGGGACCCCAGGCTTCCCAGCATTTGAGTCATTAGTTCCTTTGTCGAGGATGTTCTGTTCCTTCTTCCTTTTCTTTTCCAATTTATGCAAAGATTACTGCCACTTAGAGTGGAAGGGAGGGGAGGGCAGTTTTCAAGGAAGAAACAGTGTCTTGGTAGAGGATGTTGAAATTACAGCTCCCCATGTGCACATTGTGATGAAAAGGCCACCAGAGCCAATGCATATTTCAAGGAACATTGGAAAATATCCACCCAAAGAGTCTGTGTCCTCTGAATGTGGACCACAGTGGGGAAGGGCCCTGCCAGCGAGCACAGAGGGCACTCTGGGCCAGCAAAGTGCAAGTTGGGCTGTTTCACCCAAATGGAGGACAACTGTGTCAGGGTAGAAAAGCTTTAAAGACTTTTAGCAATTCAGCCCTGGGAAGAAGCTGAGGCTGTGGTTGTGCTTTTCCTTTAAAGGAGTTTATACCCACAGCAGGTTTGTGCTCCTGTGTTCCCTAAAAGTCACACGACTTTGGAATTTTGATGTTTTGCTGAGTATGGGCGCACTTGAGACCAGACCCTGGAAGTGCCAGTGAATTTAGGGAGGGCGTGTTTGGTGCAGGGAGCACAGCTGAAGCTTGTAAGAGCATTCTGAGTTGGGCTGAACCACCGAAAATCTGACCTTATCCCTTAATCCTTAACTTCAGTCTTAGCCTTACACAGCCCTTTTATCACAGAAATGTTAGCTGGGAGCAGTTTCTGGGAGTCTCCTGCTTGGAGCAGGATTATCCCAAATACTCAGGGGGGCAGCTGCAGCTTTGTCTATCCAAGCACAGACATTCCCTCTCTCTGGTAGCCTGGGGCTGTTCTTCCTGGGGAAGAAGCTTTTTCTCAAGTCCAACCTAAAACTCCTGGAAGGCAATTTGTGGCCATTACTCTTTGTTTGATCACCTGGAACCACCTGAAGGGCTTGGCTCCATCATCTTTGTTTGTGGGTCCCTGGCAGTTCTCCTCTCAGCCCCTTCCCTGCTCCTTCCTCCTCTACTCATGGGGCAAATGCCCTGGGACCCTGACCCAGCCACTAGCCCTCCACTGGACCTGTCTCATTCCTCTTTATCCTTCTTACACTGGGCACCCCAAAACTGGGCACAGTTCTCCATGTGTGGCCCTCCCAGTACCCAGTAGGAGTTTTGTAAATATTAATTTAAATATTAATTTGCAATGGGGGTGTTGGCTGTGCAGGGTATGAACGTTCTTTCTGCCAGAAGAGATTTGAAACATTTGTTGTTAAAACATCATTGGCACATGGTTGTGGTTATTATTAAATTGTGTTGACATCACCACCAGTTCCAGAGTCAAGACCCCCCACTCCAGGGATTTTGAGGTTAGGTTGTTCTCCAAGTGACTTCTCCTTCAAGGGAAGCATGACATGGAAGGTCATTGCCCCAGGAACAGCCCTTCCCCCCTCAGCCTGGCTCTCCTACACCTTGCAAGAGTGTGAGCCCACCAGAGCCCACGGCTGCAGAGCCTGCCCTGGTTTCTGAAAGTTCAGCTGCCAGCACAGCCACCACTGCAGCTCTGGCCACCAGTCCCTGATGGCTGGGCTAGTGCTGGGAGGGCCACGTGCTCCACCTCCTCAGCCACAGCCCTGCCAAATACCACAGGGCACGAGAGAAATGCAAAATGCCCCAAGAAGACATTGCAGCACTCTGGGGGTCGTTGAGGGGCAGGGTGGGAGGATGGCTTGTGTGAATGAGCACAGAGGTCCCTGCTCCTCGTGCATTTTGAGGCCACCCCATCCAGGGAAGTTTTCCCAGGTGTCTCCAAAGTTGGGTCAGCTATGGTCAGCTGGGATACAGTGCTCTTCTTCAGAAACTGAACAGTAAAAGCAATTTTTAGGAAGAAATAAGCTGCTTTAGACAACCTGAGGAAGACTAGGCTTAGAAAAAAATCTGAGGGCTGAGTAGCTGGCAGGCTCAGCTCGGACATGCCTAATGCCTGTCACAGCAGGACTGCTCTCAAGAGCTGCAGCCACAGTGGCCAGAGGCTGCTGTAGCAGCTGTGTCCTGTTTGCCCCCAGAACATGCTGTCCAAGCTGGTTGGTTCCCACCCAGCGTTCGAGGTGACTGAGCAGGGAGCTCCTGCCTTTCCTGAGCAGCCTTGTTCCTGTGAACCAACCTGTCTGGGCTCTTACTGCTCCCTCAGAGCTTCCCTCAGCCCCCACCCCTGCAGTTCAGCCAGGTCTTTCTGCCCAGCAGTGCACAAGGTCTGGGCTCTCTGGGTCCTTTGCTCCTCCTCTCCTCATCACCCATTGTTAAGATACCTGACCTCATTTCCCTGCAGCAGAGCCACATCTTCTGTGCCTTCCCCAGCTCCTCCTCTGAGGAGCTTTCCCAGCCCCTCATTGTTTCTGAATCCTGACCCAGACACAAACTGAGCACAGGAGAGACTGAGACTGTGACCTCCTGCCTCTATCTTAAAAAAACCAAACCAAACTGTTAGGCCTGACAAGACCTGAGTTCAGGATGGGAGAGGTGCCAACACCTTCTGGCCTGCAGGACTACTCCATGCAATGCTCCCAACTGCCCCAGCCAGGCCCTCAGCCAAGTCACCATCCACCAGACACAGTGGGAGCAAACAAGTTCAAAGGAAAACTCCTGCTGGGAAAATAAACTTTGCATGGGATGGAGTCTGAAGTGCCCCTCCTGCCAAGTGAGCCTCAGCACACATTCTCATGGCCACAGAGTGCCCAGGGCTTCTTTAGAATCTGAGCACAGAATCAGAGAATCATAACTGTTGGAAAAGACCTCCAAGGTCATCGGGTCCAAGCTGTGCCCAGTGCCCACCTTGTCACCCACCCAGAGCACTCAGTGCCACATCCAGTCATTCCTTGGACTCCTCTGGGGATGGGGACTCCACCAGCTCCCTGGGCAGCCCCTTTCAATGCCTAACAACCCTCTCAGTAAAGAAATCCTTCTTGATGTCCAACCTGAGCCTCCTCTGGCTCAGCCTGAGGTCATTTCCTCTTGTCCTGCCACATTTACACAGATGACTGATCAACCCCTTCTTGGGAGGCCCATGTGAGAACTGGCAGAGCATATTAAAAAGATGAAGAGATGTGTGTTGGGAACAGCACAATCTCCTCTAGCAGATCTGTTGGGACCTTAGAGGTCATCTCATTCTCATGGGCACTTTCCCCCAGGCCACATTGCTCTAGGCCCTGTCCAACCCAGCCTTGGACACTTTCAGGGACAGGGCAGCCACAGCTTCTCTGGGCAGCCTGTGCCAGTAAGAAGATTAAGAGCTCCAGGAGAAGATTTCTGTAACAAAAAGCAAGCAGCAAAACATGAGTAAGTTCTGTAGGTCTCACATCAGTGAACCCACCTCACCCATCCTGCTCTGCCTGTGCTTACAAGAGTTCAGGGTAAAGCTGCAGGAGATGGGTCACATCCCCAGCTGTCACTTCCACGTGTGCCCCTGAGGCTGGCCCAACTCTAACCAGCTGGGGGACAGTCTCTTCTGGAAGCAAAAGTTTCAGAAGCTTTCCAGGCAATGGAGAGCTCTTCCCTGCCTGAGATGGTTGAAGGAAGGGCAAAAAGTGCTTCTCAGAAGGATCCTGAGCACAGACCACCCCCAGGCTGCAGTGAAACCTGCCCTCAGCATGGGGAGGACAGGAGGGAGCAGCTCCACAGGATGGGTGTTCCACAGGGTGGATATTCTCCAAGGTAACAGGCACAAGCCAGCTCTGCCTCACATTAGTGCCCACCAAACTCTTCCTGACTCGAGCCTGGCTGCTTTAAAGTGTGGAGGGCACGTGCAGACAAAGATGATGATTTGTGCTTTCATACAATCACAGAATCATCAGGGTTGGAAGAGACCTCCAAGATCACCTAATCCAGTCATCAACCCAGTGCCACCATATTGACCCCTACACCACATCCCTGAGCATCACACCCAGACACCTCCTGCCCACCTCCCTGGGCAGCCTATCCCAATGTCTGACCACTCTTTCAGCAAAAAAATAATTTCTAATGTCTAATCTGAATCTCCCCTGGAGCATCTTAGGGCCATTTCCTCCTGTCCTATCACTTGAAATGTGGAAAAGAGCCTGACCTCCCCCTCACTATAACCTCCTTGCAGACAGCTGTAGAGAGCAACTTTCCCTTCTTCCCACAGAAGCTGCACAGCAGAGACCCTTGGGCTGGGTGAAGGCCCAAGAACCAGGTCTGGGGACACATCCCAGCGTGGCTGCAAGGCACAGCCCTGCCCAGGGAGGGTGGGAACGTTTCTGAGCACACACACTGAGTTACAAGGGGCTACCACTGCTGTGCCTCACACTGGGGCAGGCAGGACCTGAAAGCATCCTGGCTCTCATCCCGTGCTGCTCCTCCATGGGAGCAGCCAGTGCTTGCAGAGTCCTGAGCTCTCCTTCTAGCTCATGTTCAGAGATGCTCTCCAGCCAGCAGGAGTGGTACAGCGTGGGCAGCACTGTCTGAAGGGGAATACAGGGCTGAGATGCTCTGTTTGGTTTCTACTGGTGCTGCCATGGCTTCTCCAAATGTGGCTACTCACCTCAGACCAAGAGACTCCATGCAGGTCTGCATTAGAGTGATTTTTCCCCTCTTTTTCAAATATCTGAGTCATTTCCCACAAGTTTATGAGACTCCTGTGTATTCATTGCCAAAAAATTTGCCAGCCTGGAACACCTATAGGTCACCCACAACACAGTTTTCAAGAATTACCATTCAGGCCATCTGAGCCCCAGTGTATTTGTGCTGCTCAGACTCCTTTTTTCCATTCAGAAGGGGAAGTGGCTTTATGGCACATCATGACAGTCCATGAGTTGTCAGACTTGTGTGGCACTTGGTGAAATATTAACTCTCTGTTTGCATGTTGGCAACACATCCTAAGCAAGCAGGGCAGCTGGGCAGGGGGTGAAAATGGGAGCCAACAGGAGTGGGGTGGAAGCAGTACCAGACAGAAAGGGATTGTGTGTTGGTTATTTTCTTGCTCTTTCAGGTGTTTACATTTGGTGTCCGTGTTTGTCGTTCTGGGATTCAGGCAGGGTTTGAAGGGAAAGTGTGTATCCCTTAGGGACAGACTGACCCAGGAGAGGAAAAGCAGACTTCTCAATGCAGAAGTCTTTTCTCAGAATTACGACAGAAGCAGCAAAACTAAGTGGAGACTGAAAACAATTGTTTTCAGATAAGTTCTATCAGAAAAACTTGCCAATCAGTTCAAGAGGTGAGTTGACCAGACAAATGGGACAGAAGGGGATGTTCTAGCCACTGTGGGACAGAGGGAGGCTGGCATTCACTGCCTGCACAGCACAAAGTTAGATTTGAACTGCAGCAAAAAACTGTGTCAATAAACTCCAGTTGTCTCCAAATGTGGCAGCTGTCTTGGCTTCTGGGCATTTAGAGAGGATGAGATAGGACACATCACCCAAGCTTTGGTGGCACTTGGGAGGGAACTGCAGGGTCCCTTTGTAGCACTGCTGGGGTCCAAGCTGCAGGAGGCATATCCAGAGCTGTTCTCCCTCTGCTTGCTGGCTGGGAATGCAGGGCAGTGCAGGCAGCAGGCACTGCTCTGGCTCTGCAGGATGCCTGTGCTGGGATAAGGAGCCAGCTGGGAGTCTGCAGGGAGTTTGGGAGGCCCTGAGAGCAGGAGATCAGCTTTGCATACGTGCTCGAGGAGAGGGGAGGCCAGGCAGGAAGGAACTTCAATAAATGCTGTCCCTCAGAGAGCAGAAGGAAAGTCATTCCTCCTTTTTATCAGGTGCTGATGCATTTTGGAGTGCCCTGCCCACAGTGATCAGAGTCAGGGGCACAGTCAGAGCATGAACTCTCCACTCCAGAGCCTTGACCCCAGGAAAGCCAGGGCCCCTCTTGCCTTGCACATGCACCCCCCATGCCTTTCACCCTCTGGCTTTGTGGCAGCCTGAACACAGGGCTCCAGCTTGCTCTCTGTACCAAGAGCAGGAGCTCTTGTGGGTCCTAAAAGTGTGTGTCTCTAAAAAGACCAGATAAAAAAGGAGAAACACAGGTGTCACAAAGCTTACACAGCTCAGCTTCTGTGGGCTTCCCCTCCTTCTTGCCTTCTGAGGAGGACCTGTCTGAAGGTGAGGAGCTTCCTCAAAGCTGCCAGCCCATGAACTTCAGGCATACGGAATTTTTTATGGCAGGTGTGGTGTCCCCCACAAAAGACATGCTGTGGAACCAGCACTGGGAGAACACCAATTTTAACTATTCTAGATGAGGCACACTGGCTCCTTGGGAGCTCAAGTTACTGAAGAACCTTCACTGGACAGACAGCAAGGCAGAAAAAAATGGTTCAGGCAAGTTTCAGTGAGATGGGAGAGTCAGAGTGTTCCCCTTTGGATTCTTTCTCTTGGATATTCCCATTGTCCTGTGTGATCCCCCCATATCTTTCCTAACCAAGGAAGATGCAGTCCTGAGTTCTGGAAAATAACATTTCAAACACAATAAGAGGGCTTCCTCCTGCAAACTCTCACACAGGTGCTGTGAACACCAGCTCCCTGGGGGGAGGTTTCCATTCATCCAACATAACTCTGTGCCAAAAGGGCATTTGCAGGTCTGGGGTGCCCATTGCCATCACCCCATGTGCTGACCCAAAGCTTTGCTGCTCCAGGTTGGATCACTGGGTATCACCAACCTCTGGTCATCAGGGACCTCCTTGATCTGCACCATCCCTCCTCAGAGGGTTTGGCTTTCCCCTGCCAGGGGTGTCCATGGTTCACTCTGCCCAGGGGTGTCAGCCAGCCTGAGGGGGCAAGTGTCAAACCCAGCCAGATAACCCCGTCCTCATCAGACACCCCTGTGCTTACAAAAACCCCTCACCAGGTTCTCCACAGCTGCAGCCATGCCCAGAGCAGAACCAGACCTGCCCTGCTCCCTGTCAGCTACAGGATGTGGAGGCATCACTGTCTGGAGCCCCAGCTGTCAGGAGGGAGACCTTGGCAGGTTTCTCTAGATGAACACAAAGAGGAATTTGGATTTCAAAAGAAAAGTCCAAGCTCTGGTGACTGAGCCTCCCACCAAGTATGAGGGAGCTGCTTCCCAGCAGGCTTGATTTATCTGGGAAGCATGTTGGGAAGGCTGGTGGGGAGGATTAGAAGGAACACGCACTCCTGATGGCAATGCTCTGAGCCTGCCAGGGGTGCCAAGCCTTACGTAATGCCTGATGCAGTTGTGATCCCCTGGCAGAGGAGCTGGCTGCCAGTGGTTTCTAGGTGCAGTAACAACATACCATGTGCATTCTGGAAGAGTCGTGTGTCAGTCTAATTAACGACTTTGTGGTTTGTGAGCACTTACCTAAAGCAGATGGGCACTGTGTCTGTTCCTTTGCCAGGCAGAAAGAGTTCAAGGTATTTCAAAGTGAGCAGGTGCTATAAATTATAATTACCAAGATTGTCAAGGTAAAGAAAGCAGAGAGAAAAGAAACCTGGTGGATTAAGAGATCAAGATAAACTCCTGGTTTTTCTTTTTCAAATGCCTATGGAAAGCTTTTTTGGGAGTTTCTTGCAGATCAGCATTTTGGGAAGGTGCTTAGCATGTGTCTGGCTCTTCAGGGTGAATGTTGTCTGTATCAGCCTGGTGGGGGAAGGGAGGATTTAGTGCCAGGCAGAAGAGTTAAATCCTAAAGACCCTGCACCAAGAGACTGAGCTCCCCTTGCCCCCTTTCCACACTGCACTTTGGGTTTTCTCTCGTGTCCCTGGCAAGATGCTCCAGTCTGCTGGCAAACACTTGGGTGCAAGCCTTGTGGGTGATTCCCTAGCTCTGTACCCTGTTGTATTGCACAAGATAGTTAGTTTGTTATAGATGCACACTGGGGACTAACAATTGTTTTTATTACACTCACATGGTATATCCTATGTACCCCCTTCTCCTAACCTGGTAATGTAACCTTCCCACACTGACCCTTCCCTGAATGTCTCCCATTTGCTGGATTCCCTTTACCCCACACCCTCTCTTATCCTGATGTTTCAAACCCCCACACTCACGTGGTGGGGTCTCTCTTCCTCCCTGGACCAGCAATAGTGCCCCACAAGGATTGACTCTCTTGCTGTTGGGCTTGATGGCACACAGGAAAACAACCTGTGACTTTGTCCCATCCATCTTCTGTCTCTTGGCAACTCCTCCTGTGTGCAGAAAAGTAACTGCTCCTCCCTGTGAGTCCCCTACAGCCAGCCATGCCCTGCTGCCTTGTGGCTAATGCACCCAGTGCAGAGGTAGCCAGTGTTGGCACCAGTGTGCACAGACAGTGGGCAACAGCCCAACAGGCCCCATTCCCTGCTATCCTGTCCTTGCTGTCATTCTAGTTCTCCTGTCTCCATCACAGTCTTGCATCCCTCTGGAATATTTGCAGAATTCTCCCACCACTCTGCCCCAAAGCTGCTGTTCCCAGATGAAATCAGCCACAGTCTCCCTGAGGAGCACTCTGGTCCCATCAGCACCATCCCCTTCCCATTTCTGACCCTTGTATGCCAGCAGTGCTGTCCTCTGCTCATCCAGCCTTCACAAACTGATGGGATGCAAACTGGAGGGGAAGCTGTGCCTAGACATTGTTCTTAAAAATACTGAAATAATTTTCCTGTTTGCTAAAGGTGTAATTTCCCATTATATTCTGATTTCACTCCAGCTGTACTTGACCCATAATCAATAAATGCTAAATCAGCCTGACATGTAACTCCCTGCATACAGGTTAATTGTAGCTCTAACTAAAACAATCCACTTCCTCCATCTCATTAGTTTGCCACCATTTGGACTCCTGTGGAAATGCAATAAAGGCTGCTTCATCCCCTGTCCCTTAAGGCAGGTAATTATTTTCATACGTATGGCCAGAGATTAAAATGCAAAGAATGACTTATAGCAATTTAAGAACATGTGGACTTTGATGTAGACACAGGAGGAAGGTTCTTCCCACCAGATCAGATTCTCACAAGCATATAAATTCTTATGACAGAAGGAAGAAAAAAATTCCTTTGGAATCAACATGGCCTGAAGAGCTCAGTCAGTTCATTCCTCATTTCACTTCTTTGATCTGTTTGAGATTTGACAGTTTGCTGTTCACAGCAATATTCTTCTCTATAAATCACACGTGATGCTGTGATGTTGGGAAGGTGTTGTTTCCATTGGTGGTTTAGAGGATAAAAGCTATCAAAAACCAGATACCTACGAAGTCAGTACCACACAGCAGTGACTGCCAGTCCCTTGGCATGGGAGCTGCCTTGTGGCAAGACCACCTCAGCTCTGATTTACTGGCTACAGAGTCTTTCTGGAGCACAAGGAAAAGGAGGCCAGGGAAGAGCAGTGAGGTATTTCTGATGGAATATATGAAGATGGGCTGAAGCAAAGTGACTGCAAATGTTTCCCAGGTGCTGAGCAGGTCCTTGGATTTCTCCTCTTATGGACACTCCTGCAGCAGGAAAAGGAGCCCAGGATGGGTATCACAGAGTCAGCAGCATGCTGTCCTCCCACTTGAGAGGACACAGGCTGCTCAAAACCTTCCTCTCCCATCTCTGAAGTCCCCTTTTCCCTGAGGCCACTCTTCCCAGCAGCCAGCTCTGGACAGCAGCACAACCAAGTCAGTGGAGTTTTGTCCCCACTCCTGTTTTCAGAAGTCTGATCTCCATTTTGGCACTTCAGGTTTTAACAGTATTTCTACAAAGGAGATAGTCTGGGAGGGTCCAAGACATTTACCATGTTCAAGTGAACACTGCAGGCAGATGTGGCAGACATCTGGATGTGCAGGAGTTAATTTTCAGGCACTGATGTAGCCATGGTGAGTCTTTGCTGAAGTCTGGTTGCTGCTGGTGTTCCTCATAGCTGTATGGAAGCAGGAGCCTCTCTGGCTGCACTGCCATGATCCTTCCTCCCAGGTATAGCTTGCACAGTCTGAAAATGGCACAGTGGCCCCTGTGGCTAGTGCAGTTGAGCCAGTGCACAGACAGGGAAGAGATGATATAATTTTGATTCAGGTGGGCTGATGTCCCTGGAAGGGACTGATGTCTTCTTCTGGGGCCACTTCTCATAATTTGGTTCATCAATGATAAGGCAAATTTGGAGGAATTGCTGATTTTTGGCACAGACTTTGATCAGGTAAGGTTTTTCTGGGTCTGTCACCCAACCTGCCATGGCCTAGCTCTTCCCTCCACACAGTCTGAGCTGCCACTGGACATCCATGCTTGTCACCAGGACTGGCAGCAATAGCTTAGCAAGATCAGACCAGGTTTGAGGAGAAAAAGGTGCTTTAGAATAGAAATGCAGTTCAAGATTCAGATTTTGGACTCATTCCTCTGTTAATATGGGCCTGATCCAAATCCCAGGGCCAGGTTCAAGAATATCCCTGACTGGGAAACAAAGTGCATGGCTGGACCTTATTTCCTATTCCAGCAGCTTTCTTGGCCATTCAGCTCCTCTCCCCATGCTGCTTAGAGCCTGCTCTCCAGTACCTCTGAAAACCACTTTTACTGCAGTGAAGAGCAACAATGTATTTTCAAAAGCCATTGGCACATCCACTGGGCAGAACACACATCACTACCTTTTCTTGGGCCAGCAGCTGTTTCTTGGTGTTCTTGCTAGGACCCAAGAAGCAGTTTCCCTGGGAGCAGCAGGGGGAGCAGCCATGGTGGTGTTTGGCACAGCTACAGAGAACCTGGGCAGGGTTTGTCTCATCTCAGGGGTTGCTTTGGTCTGGATGACCCCCAGATATAGAAATCTTGCTGTCTCCAAACCTTGCTGCTGAAAGAATCAGTCCAAAGTCCTCGGCTGCTGCTCTCAAGGTTGTTTTATTGTTTCTTATCTATGATATTTTTCTGTCTGGGCTGCCCAGGTCTGTTCAGCAGGGCAGCCCCAGGCACACTCTCTGCCCCAGGGGCAGGCACTGACTTTATACTACAAACTACCTGTTAGTTATTGACAGTGATGATCCAATGCCCATCACCTGTGTTAGACAGTTCCATTCTACTCCAATCCAATCCCCAAGTGCCACCATCACCAAAAGATGGGGTTAGGAAGAAGGAAGGAGGACAGGACAACACCCAGGTCCCTCCATCTCACCCCCTAAGCCCCTATGGTGAGATCCCCACAAATTCTCTTTTTCATTCTATAACTACTACCATCATGTTATCTAGAATTTTGTGACTTTTAGTTCTTCATTCACAGGTGGTAATTTGTTCCATGGATCAAACTCAAAGCCCCAGGAGTCCCTGGCTGCTGCCAGGGTCTGTGACCCTCCTGCCAGGGCTTTGGAGCCCCTGGCTGGAGCTGGGATCAGCCAGGACTGTCAGAGAGACATCCTGGGTTCTGACAGGTTTGCAGTTGGGATGTTGAGTGCCTGGGACCAGGCTCCTGCTGTCTTTGTGCCTCTGCTGTGGCTGGGATGCTGGATCCTTCCCTCATGGTGGAGGATCCTAATATACTGCCAGGAAGATCAAATTCTTCTGAGCCATGGCCTCACTACACAGCCTTCCTTCACTTTGGCTAAGTTTCTGCTGTGCCCACGTCTCCCTCAGGCAGACCAGGTGGATTTGTCTCCTCTGACCAAGGCTGTCTAGATATTACCTCCCCCCAGCAGCAGTGGAAAATGATCAGCATCTGCAGAGGGTGAATCATCTCTGTTATCTCAGAGCCCTCTCTGGGGGGATGAATCACTCCAGAGGAATCTGGCTTTCTTTCTGGCTATAGAAAGACCCTATAACTGTTTCAAGCTCTGTGTGAATAAGGCTGGGTGTAATGTGGTTTTCCTACACTTGGAAGTCAAAAGTAAAATGTCCCTGTCCCCACACCTCACTTTTATCCAGCAAAATCAGCTCCCCAAGCTGACACACCCCATCAGAGCAGGGGTATCAAAGCAGAGCTGAGCATCTCTGACCCCACAGCCCCCTGCACATGACCCAGCACACATCAGCCCAAAAAAAGTCAGGGAAATCTGTCAGAGGAGATCACCTTGCTCAAAAATACAAATGCAAGGAGCAGCTTGTCCTCTAGCCAGGGTGGAATTTCTCTACACTCCAGAGCTGGAAGGATTTGAATTTGCAACCACTGTTCTGGGAGCAAGTCAGAAAGGAGGCATGGCTAGTGGGTACATCACAGACATGATTTTTTCACTGTTAGAAGGAGGAACTCAGCTGGTCAGATTAGAGTCTTTTCTGCTTAGCAGTAGAAACCCATGAAATTCAATGTGGTTATCCCAGCACAATGGTCTCAATGGCATTTTTGAGAGGAAGATTTAATGGCCACACACAAGCTGTTGAATGTATCATCCTCAAGGAGCAGTTCACTTTAGCAGGTCCACAACAAATCCTTGCAGCATTTGTTTTTCATTCATTACTTGCTGTTTTTCAGCAATGAGTTGCTGTGAAGTTTATGTAAAGACAATGCCCATGTGTCTCATGCTTGTAAGTGTCAATGCTGTGAAGGATCCCAGGATTCACCTCCCATGAAGACAAGAGTGTTGTGGGGTTGCTTTAGCTGTTAGGCCAGGCTAACAGGCTAGCAACTAAAAGTTTAGCAAACCTCAGTCAAGAACTGGAAAATGATACAGAAAAATAGGTGTCTGCATGAATTGGTATCTCCCCCAAGGATGGTGTATGTAGATATAACACAGGGAATCTTCCCCAACTGCATCAGATGCTGCTCACAATGTGTAAAAAGCAGCAACTTCCTCTCTTTGGAAATCCTTTCCTGGAAGGTGCAGAGAGTTGGTCATTCAGCTCTCAATGACCTTGAGTTGGGCCAGCATGTCCATGATGTCAGCTTCTCTCCTGAGGCTTCACTTTCCAATTTTCCCACTCATTGAGCTGGTGGCTGCCAACACTTGGAAGGGGTTGATGGTGAGGGATTCCCTGGCTGTGCCCCAGAGCTCCAGAATTCCCACTTGTGCTGCCAGTGAAGAGGGCACAGCACAGGTGGGTGTTTGGAGCTGTGCTTGTCCAGCACCCTGGCAGTGGCTGTACCTGCCTGGCTCTGCCCACGAGGCTCTGTAGTCACCTCCACACTTCTCTGATTGACTGTGGCAATCCAGCAGGGCCACTGGTGGTCACATCTCTCCCCAGATGGTTTCCACCTTTCTCTGCCCACACTGCAGGGACTGTTCAGAGCCCCTGTCCCCAGAGCACAGCCCATCCTGTTCCCTCTGCCCCAAGGGCTGCCCTCCCTTCTCTTTTCCAGCTGCCTTATGCTTGACAAACATCATGTTTCCCAGAAAATACACAGGCCCCACTGCTTGGTGAGCCTTTGAGCCACTCTGCTCAGCCTCCAGCTGCTTCCTGTACCTTCTCCATTTCCCTGTGCCTGGCCAAGGGGGCAATGCCAGGGCCCAGGGAGAGGCTGGTCGGGGAGCTGGCACAGCTTTCAGCAGTTTCTATAGCTGCACAGAGATTTTGGCAATCCCTCTTGTACCGTTCTGACCTGAGGGGTTTTGGAGGTGTTTGCAACTGGGGATAACAAAGCCCTCTTGTCTACACCAAAGGCACTTTGTGTGGAGTCTAGGTATTGCTCTGATTTCATTTCCTGAGCATCCCTCATGGAGAGCTTCCCACAGAAACATGCCCCATTGAGTCAGGAGTGAAGACTCATTGCAGTCCAAACAGAGCCCTGCAAACTTTCTCATCGGGTCCTGTTCCACAGCCAACTGCAAACATGTTTGTGTCTTGAACCTCCATTCACTGCCTGGGATGGTTTTCACAAGTTTCCAGCTGGAAATGGAGCCAGGCAGCATTTGTGAGTCTTGCTTGAGGGCTGTGAGCCTTTCTGTGGCACGCTGAGCTCCCAGGTGTAGGAGCCGACCTACGAGGCAATAATGTGCCATTCACAGAATCACAGAGTGCTCTAGGATGAAAGCGACCTTTAAAGGTCATCTAGTCCAACCCCTGCAAGGAGCAGGGACATCTTCAGCTACCCCAGGCTGCTCAGAGCCCCATCCCACCTGAATGCTTCCAGGGAAGGGACACTTGTCTGAGAATCCTGTGTTACTGTTTCACCATCTTACCATAAAAAAAAAAAAAATTCTTCTTTATTTCTAGTCTGAATCTCCCCTCTTTTAGTTTAAAACCATCACCCCTTGTCCTATTGCTTCAGACCCTACTAAAAAGTCTGTCCTCATCTTTTTATAGGCCCCCTTTAGGCACGAGAAGGAGCTCTGAGGTTTCCCCAGAGCCTTCTCTTCTCCAGGCTGAGCAGCCCCAGCCCTCTCAGCCCGTTTCCAGAGCAGAAGGGCTCCAGCCCTGAGCATGGCCTCCCCTGGGACCACTCCAACAGCTCCATTCTCCCACCGGGTCTACAGTGCATTATGGCAGCAAAGACATAACAGGCAGGCAGAAATTTAACCCAGTTTTCCCCTTTCCAGGTGAGCACTGCAGTCCCTGGCTGCCTTTGTCCTATCCCAGTGGTATCAGCTGATAGAAGCTGCTGCTCCCCTGGGTTCTTTGGGCAGGCTCAGGGACCCAGACCCTCCTGCCTCTGTGTGTGGGGCCCCACAGGTGCTCAGCACAAGGAGCAGCAGAGTGGAGCTGGCGTGCAGGGCTGGCAGTGGGGGACAGAGAGGAGCAGGGTGACCCCGGAGCTGTCCTCCCTCAGCTCCTCGCACAGCAATTCCCCGGGAGCTCACGGCCAGGTACTGACTCAGTCTGGGAGCTCTGCCTGAGAAAGAAGCCGAGGTGTTGGCCCCAGTCATTAGTAAGTTATCGGGGAAGTTGAGCTGCAGTGACATCATCTCCTTCTTGTGTTACTACAAGGAACTTAGATCCTGTTATGGGAGAGGAGGTAACTCAATCGAGCCTTTCAAGATAAACTCAGACAGGAAGAGGGACATGATTGCCTGAAGGCACCAATTAGACATTTCTGGTGAGCTCAGCTCTGTGCAGCTGACACACATGAACACTGGGGCCAGGGAGACAGGAGCTCCTCTCTGTGTCCCAGGGGTGGGGTGGGCAGCCACAGCTCAGCCTCACACCTTCCATGGCACAGCTCTCCCTCCAGAATGTCCTTCCTTTATGTCCTGTGTTCTGCTGTGGACAGAGAACCACAGGAGCTCCCCAGTCTGGAGAGAGAGCAGCCCAGCCCTGCACCACTCAGTGCTGCATATGATCTGCAGTGGCAAGGCTCCTCCAGCTTTATCAAGGGCTAAAATAGTTGTGGGGTTACTTTAGCTGTTGCAAAAACTACTGTGAGGATGGGCTGCAGTTTGAGGTGCACCCTGTGGTGACTGGGCTCTGGGGAACATCCCAGTCTATGCTGCAGGCCAGTTACTGCACACGAGTGGCCTAAGACATGCAGACAGACAGCTCTTACTGGCTCTGATGTGTGTGAGGAGGGAGAAAACAGCAGCAAAATTTGGGATATCTCCTGACAGCATGGCATTCAGCATTTCTATGTGTTTCCAGGCTGCAGTTCCCCCTGTAAATGCTTCACAACCAGAAGGAAATGGTAAGATATGGGTAAACTTGCTTCTGCCAGTCACAGGATGAGTTTTGCATCACATTTGTTAGGGAACAGAGAGACTGGTTCTGGTTATCCCCTGGTTATTCTGGTTATTCTGCCAGTTGTATTACCAACAGCTCAGAAATGCACTTGTGCATCCTCTGAAAGCATTTCTTGGGAAAAGACAGTTCTTAGGAACTGCTGGGTCTGTGACACAGAAAACACAAGCTCTCAGCCCACAGCTCAGGATTAACACAACCCTCACAACACACTCACTGCACTGACTGCACATACTCCACCTCTGGCCAGCCCTCCCCAGTGGCTGCACTGGTGGCATTCCCTTGTCTTCTGCTCACTGGAAAGGAGGAATCTCCCACTCTTGATCTTTTCTCCTTAGAAAAGGACTTCCCTATTTGCCTGGTTCCTTTTAGAAGTGCTCCTGATCCCACCATCCTCTCTGGACTGCTCCTGCCAAGAAGGCAGTGGATTTCTCCTCAAGCATTTATCAAACACAACAACATTCAAAGCAATCAAGGGGCTCTTCCAAGGCATGTCAGGCCTTAACCTGAAACTCAATATGAAGCTGACCTGAAAATGTCCTGCCCAGGGAAATGTTTCCCTTTCCCACCCCACACAGGTTCTTCTGCCTCCCCAGAGCTGTGACTCCACAGCAGCAGTAAAGGAAGCAACTGGCAAGCTCAGGCACACTCACATTTGGTGCTGACCTGCTCCTCTCACCATGGCTCTGCACAGATGTGAACATCTGCTCAGGGGAAAGGATGCCTCAGACCAGTAGACTTTGGATGTTCTTCCAGGCAGCTCCCTCTCTCACTAGCCCTGTAGTTCCTAAAAGGGGAAATGGAGTAAAGTCTGAGGTGACTGCAGGCACTTGTAGGACTTTTGAGTCAGTGTCATGTTGAAGTAATTTAAACACCCTGTTTAATTTAAACTCTCAGCAGCAGATCAGAGCCTAAAGCCAGAAGCTGAGACTTTCAGCAGCTGCTGGTTTTCATAAGCTGTTGTTCTTGAATGTCCCACTTAAAATCACCTCTTTCTGCATGCAACAGACAGGCCAACACTCTGCAGAGCCTTGCTTGAGCCTGTGAAGTCACTTGGAAATGCTGTTCATGCTGACATCTGGAGTCACTGTGTGATCCTCTCTCCAGACCCACAGCACTGCCTGACAGCAGCATGGGATGAGTGCCTCTCCTAGGCCATCCAGCAGCTCTGTCAAAGAGGCATCTTCCTCTGCAAGCAAGCAAAGGCTTAAGGCTTGAAGGAAAACCAACTGAGTGATTTGGTGAAATAAAAATTAAAACATCTCTGTGGAAGGTGAGGAGCCAGCCCCAGCCTGTGCTGTCTCATTTACCCACTAATCAGCCCAATTACCTCAGGTATAAATCATAACACAAAACACTTATGGAGCCAGAGTCACACACTGAAGAAAGGAGAGAACTGTTGAGTTGGGTTTTGTTTAGTATAATTGATATAATTACTAACAACTCTGTGCCAAGAACTTCAGCTTTTCTGCTTCCAGAAGAGAGTAGAGAGCTGTCTGAAAGCCATAGCAATTAGCAATCCCCACATGCACAGCTTTTATTAGAAAGAATGCACATCTATTCCAGAAAGAGCCAGCAGCTCCCTGAGGAGCAATTAGCCATCCCTTGGTGCCAGGAATGCAGCTGTCACTGAGCCCATGTTCCCCAGCCCCTCATCAGTGCTGCAAAGGCACGAGTCCTGCCCAGCATGCTGCACGTGAAATGCCTTCACCTGGCCACTTCCTTGTTCCTAATTTTAACTTACCTGGCTCCAGGTAGGTGCTGTGATCCAAGCAGGCTGCTGATTCTGAGACTTCTCAGGCCCAGCTCATTGTGACCAGCAGAAAGTCTCCCTTCTGCTCCACTGAGGGATCTGTCTGGGCTCTGATCTCCACACTGGGAGCAGACTGACAGTAATTACACAGCTGGAGCTTCCCAACCCCTCCCAGACACAACCCAGAGACGGTGCCATGGACAGCTGCACACGTTCACCCCTCACCAGGCAGCCCCTTCAGAGCTGAGGAGCAGAGCTGGGAGCTCATCCAGTGCTGCAGAGGTGAGCTCTCCCTGGCAGTGAGGGGTGCTGGCACCCAGGGGTGCACACACCAGGCTGCAGCATGCCCACAGGCAGGAGCCATCCCGGGCTGCAACAAACTCCTTGGATGGATCCAAGCTCCTGCCCTCTCACAGGGATCCACACAAAGACATATCCAAGCCCCTCAAAAAGCTCCACCAAGGACCTGTGCTGTTATTCTCTTACCTCTGGACACCCCTAGGGGAAAAGGGGCCTTTCCTGATTGTTGCTAAACAGCCACAGAGCAAATCCAGCAGCATTAATGGTTTCCCAAACTCCTGGGGCACCATCACACTGAAACCTTGTGGATCATGTCTGAGGCTTCACCCAGGAGCTCCTGAGCAAAGTGGGATGTAAAGCTGGCCAGCCCTGGGCTGCACCTCACTCCCCTGGCCCTATCCCTGTCCCAGCTCAGCCTGCTGTACCAGCCCCTGTCTCTGGTTCAGCATCTCCATTTCTGAAAGCTTACTTTGGGTTTGAAAAATTATAACTATTCTCATGGGTATTTTCATTGTCTGTTCTTTAATTAATTAAACTTGAAACCAAGCACTCACTTTAAAACAATTTTCAGTGAACTTATAGGGATTTGGATGAAAGAATATCTCTGGGAAAAGTAAGTAATGCTGCTTTTTAAAAAAATTTTAACAGTTAATGATGCCAAAACCTAACAGATTTCTTATGCTGAGGATGGAATGGAAAAAAATAAGCAAAGATTAACGTTTCATGCAGAAGTTTTAATTTTGGTCAAAAAGTTCTTGTTTGTCCCAAAACATTTTGATGAAATTTTCAAATAGAATCCTTAGCCTTACTCTGAGCTGCTGCAGGGTTTGCTTTCCTGATCTTTATTCTTTGGAGTTGTTGTCTCAAGAAGTTGGATTATGTTATTCACTGATTTGTTTGTAATTTGGGAGACAGTAAGTAAATTGGAGCAGAACTTGCAATGCTCCAACTCAACAGGAGTTGGAGTTCACTCTCTCAACAGGAAAAATCAAAATCCATTGTCTTGTGCTGCCCTCTGAGCAGACACAAACCCGGTGGGATTGGAGCTTTGGGTGTTAGTGCTTTTGTGATGCTCTCAACTGAACAGCCTCACACCAGAAAAAAAATGTCCCTTTGCAGCAATGCAGGAGTACTGAAATTTGGGGAGATGGAATCACAGACTAGTTTGGCTTGGAAGGGACCCTAAAGCTCATCCAGTGCTACCCCTGCCATGGCAGGGACCCCTCCCACTGTCCCAGGCTGCTCCCAGCCCCATCCAGCCTGGCCTGGGCACTGCCAGGGATCCAGGGGCAGCCACAGCTGCTCTGGGCACCCTGTGCCAGGGCTGCCCACCCTCTGAGGTGCTGGCAGAATGGGAGTAATGGAAGATGGATTTAACCCACCCTGGGTTATCACTCCAGCCTAAGGTGATGCTGTACCAGAGCTTGCACTCTGCATTTAAAGGACTTCTTTTCTGAAGGAGATCTCAGGTTTGACTGCACTTCTTAACCAGGTACAAACTTCCAGATTTGTCCAGCCAGGGCAGGAACTGCTTCTTTCTGTGATGTAGGGGAGGGTCAGTTTCCCAGGAAAATCTGAGAATTTCACCCAGGAAACAGCACCCACACCTCCTTGCAAGAGAGCAAGGCTTGCACCCAGCCCCTTCCCTGCTCCCACTCATGATGGGGTCTGGTCTCCTCCTCCTGCAGTTCACTGCAGTTGCTCTGTGAATTAAGAAATGTCGATACTCTTTGAAGAAGGATTGTGCCTGGGGGTTAACAGTGTCTGGGGCTTTGCTCTAGTGTTCAACTCTCATCAAAAATATTACTTTATATAGTCAAGGATACTAATTTCTTTACCACATTCCTTTCTGGAGGATCACTGATTTAAGGGCTGGGCCATGACAGCTCTGTTAACTTCCTTCTCTCATGCTTTGATAAGAGACAAAGTGCTTCCTCTTTGCAATTTAAATTCTGAGATCTCTGGCTTAGATAGCTCGGAAAAATAAAATAAGCTCTGTTGGCTGTGGATGGAAACTAAAATTTTGTATAAATGGTTCCTGGTATTTCGTCCAAATCTTTAGTATTTTCCGCTTATAATTTGGTTTCAAAATCTACAGATAACACACTGTATCCTTCTCACCATCATTGCAATAAAAGGTCTTTAGAGAGATGATTCCCAAACCTTAGGTTTTAAACCTTTGTTTCATAATAACCTTAATATTTTTTGGCTTGTCATTCTATTTTGAAACAAAAACAAGTGTTCAAAATTAAAGTTTCTCACCAAATTAAACCTCAAATTCAACCGCCTTAAGCTTTCCACGATGATTCAAAAGAAGCAGCTGGCAGGAGGAGGGGGAGAGGCGCAGAGGGGCGATAGCAGGGCTCAGCCCGGGGTCTGACCCGCACAGGCACCCCCGGCAGGGCTGGGGCTGCCCCCCGCTCCCGGCGGGCACCGACTGCCCGGGCGGACCGAGC
>VXBS01010486.1:298652-315967 GCA_013400255.1 Sitta europaea
TGTTTCTCTCCCCCAGACGCCTGGATGCGAACCTCATCTCGGTGGTGCCCGACAGGAGCTTTGAGGGGCTGCTCTCCTTGCGTCACCTGTGGCTGGACGATAACGCCCTGACGGAGATCCCTGTGCGAGCTCTGAACCACCTGCCAGCGCTCCAAGCCATGACCCTGGCCCTCAACCAGATCTGGCACATCCCCGATTTCGCCTTCCAGAACCTCAGCAGCCTCGTGGTGCTGTAAGCCTTCTCCACTTCTAATTCCCTGGGCAGGGACAAGGTGCTGCCCGCGGGCTGCTGCTGCTGCGGCAATCCCTGCCGGTCACTCCCCACCAGCGGCGTTTTGCTGCTGGGGCGAGGGGCAGAGGTTTTATTCGAAGAGTCAGGGAGTCCCTCTCATTTGGGATGGAATGCTAAAATTGCCTCTTTTGATTTTTTTTGTCATAATTTCCCCACTTTTCAGTGAAGAGCTAGAAAGCTCCCTGATATAATTCAAGAAATGTTTTGTATTTAAAAAATCGGTAACTGGAAACAAAACCCAGATGGTTTTCCTTGAAGACTCAAGCAACAAAATCCTCATTTCTTTTCCTCCCTCCAATCCCTGTGTTAAAACTACAGGAATTTCTAGAAACACAAAATTTTAAAAGCTGCAACAATCCGCAGTCAGGTCAAAAAAAGTAATATTTCATTTCTTGGAAAACGTACCAATCACTCCCTCTTCTCCTAAATACGATTTTAACCCAAAGGTCTAACGCAACACCTTGTCCAAGCCGGTGGCTGTTTCTTTGCATGGCTGTCCATCCCCAGGTCGGGTGTTTTGCGGGGGCCGCTGCCCTGTTTGCCGGGTGAGCATCTCCCGGCCGGGATGGGAGACCCCAGAGCACCCACAAGCTGCCAGCAGAAACCTCCCTTCCCTCCGGCAGCCGCCCAGGAGGGGCGGCCCTTCTATCAACGGGGGTTTGCAGATTATCTCCCCTTTAAAAGGCGCTTCACATGTGCAAATTAGATACTTACTACTTCTTTGGGGTTGATTAGCAAGTTCGTGTGTGATTGCCGACTGTTTTAGCGCTCCTGTATCCACATGAAATGCCACCTCTAGTTTGTAATTTGTATTGATAGCAGGGTGTTAAGTAACCTCAGCATGTAGTACCCTAGTGAAAGTTCAGCAATTATTTCCCTTTCAAAATTTAAAGTGTTTACTGAGACCATCCAGCACAGAAAGTGCTTGGACAAAGCACAGTTCAGAGTTTTATTAAACACCAAATTCATCTGTTTAGACAAAACATAAAGGCTTATTTAGGAGAAAAGCAGAAAGCAACTTAAGAAAAATCAAAAAAGTAGTTTTCACCCACAATAGTGCTCATTCTGCAAGGCAACCCCTGGCCACCATAATGCAACCACTTCAGTCAGCTTTAATAGCTCGCTCAGCGGGTGAGCTGACATTTGGGGTTTCATTCCAGCCTCCAAAGCATGCTGCTTTCATTCCGGCTCATCCCATTCTGTGGGCAAGAAGCGACTCCTTAATTAAACAGGCAAGCTTGAGAAATAAAAGTCATTGACCATTAGGTCACAGGGGAGAGAATAATGTCCCACCACATACAATTGGAAGGGAACACATGTGTGATCCTGCCAGGCTCTGTGGGACACGATGCTACATTTTTGTGGGATCACAAGTGTTTGGCAGAACTGGCCCAATAAATCTCTCCCATGCTCCCATGCAAGCCCTTGTCAACACATCACCAGTGGAAAGTCACCCAGTGTCCCTCCTGTGTCCCAGCCAGGGATATGTCCCTGCTCCAGACTCACCCACCGAGCTGACAAGCAAATGTTCCCAAAAGACAGCCAAGCTGGAGAGAAGACATTCCCTGCCAGGGTACAGATGACACGTGTGCCTTCCTCTGCAAATGTCTGGATTTGCAGGTAGATGGAGGACCTGGCTGCTGCTGTAAGCACTGGAGACTCCCTGCTAAAGGGTGTTAGGATGGGGGAGGAAAGGCAAGGGCAGACGTGGCTGGGCACAGGGGAATCCTTCCTGCACAGCCTGCTCAGTACTCAGGGATGTGGCTGAGGGCAGGAGCCTCCAGGTGCAGAGCTGTGCTGCTCCCCCTCCACACACCTTGGGCCCTGGGCAGAACCACTTCACCATCCTGCACTGCCACGAGCACTGACCCAGAGCATGCCAGCATCAGTCTGGAGTCTTTAAAGCTTTGGTGTCTACTAATAAATTACACCTTGGTTGAGGAATTCCCTGATCTTATTCCCATCTACTGCTGCTGCAGGCTTCCAACCAGGGCTGTAGTGAGCAGAGCCTCGTGTGCATCACTCATCATGAAATCCATGAATCTCCCTAGTTAGCACCATCCTTTCCCAGCTTTAATAACAAAGGCTCCGTGTGCTGGGGTGCTGGCACTGTGCTTTGATGGCAGAAGAGATGTGGATATCTGATCAGGATAGCTCATGGGAATAGGTGGTTACCTTCCAGGCTGATCTTTTCAGGACCAAATGTATCTTAGTATCTGCACACAGAAATAATCTTGAATACTTCTCAGCTGATGGTTTGTATGAAGTAAAGGTTGTTTTACAAAAATCATCCTCTTTCTTGAGCATAAGAGATTTTTCATGCAGCAGTCAGCATCTGAAACCCCCATGCTGCTGTGCTGACAGTCCAATAAAGTGCATGACAGCAGTTCTCAGTAGTGTCCCTCATTGTTAGCTGAATTCAGCAAGAAGTCTCAAGCCAGGAATCACAGCACCTCTTTCAGTCCCACTCACTAGAGGGGTCCTCAAATAAAATCTTACATTGCCAAGAAATCCCCCCTGCTGCAGATGTGTCCTTGCTGCTGCAGCTCTGCACTGGGCTGCTGTTCCTTCTTTCCTGATTTCACCAAAGGACCTCTCAGCAGAGATGGTGGGATGTGTGTGGGACACAGAGCTGGAGAGAACTTCCCAAAACAGGCCAAGCAGTAGAGAGGTTTGCCCTGTAGTGAGGGACCTGGATAGAGAAAATCTTCAAGTAGTTTTACTTTCAACACATAGCAGAGAACCCTTTAATTTAGAGCAACTGAGGTCAAAATCCAGATCCTTCCTTGTTGGGGTCCACAGGGAGCCTCAGCTCCTGGAAACCTCCAGGACTCACCTTGGCCCCATAATGGGTGCAGGAGAGGAGCTCCACTCCTCTAACCTGGCCCTCACCTTGCCTACCTGGTCGAAGAAATGGACTCTAGGAAATCTGTTCTCATGCCATTACCATGTTTGGCTTAACACCCTCTAATTCTTGTGCTCTGTGTCCATCTCTGTGCCACTGCTGTTCTTGTTTCTGGCTGTTGTACCCTTCCCTCAGCTCAGCTCTTCCAGTCCCCATCCAGTTACCTGGATTGCAGATGGAATCCCAGGCTGGTTTGGGTGGGAAGGGACCTCAAAGCTCATCTTGTTCCCCCTCCTGGGGGTCACCTGCCACCAGCCCAGGCTGCTCCCAGCCCCATCCAACCTGGCCCTGCACACTGCCAGGGATGCAGGGGCAGCCACAGCTGCTCTGGGCACCCTGGGCCAGGGCTGCCCACCCTCACAGGGAAGAATTTCTCCCCCACATCTGATCTAAATCTATCCTCTTTCAGTTTAGCAAAAAACACCCTACCCTCTTTTCCCCTTGTCCTGTTATCAAACTAAAGAACTGTTTGTCCTGTCTGAGTAAAATCAGAAGTTAGTTCTCATATTACACTTATTTTTTCCTTCACACCTTCAGATGGAGAGACCAAATCTGTACACTTTATCAAAGACAAAAATTAATTCCAGTTTATATCATGGTACAATGCTGTTCTGTGCCCATTTTTCCTCTTCTGGCTATTCCTGTATTTCATTTTCTTTTTCCATAGCTACTAAACACCAATCTTCTTTCCTGGAGATACAGAAAACCCTGATAGTGTGTATGCTCACATAAGACTGGTTCTCCCCTCTGCTCCACTTGACATTCACACAATCTGAACATCAGCTGATATTTTATTGTCGAGGCCACTCAGCACCACCTTCCAGCTGAAAGTGTGAAGACAGTAAATGAAGGATCTTTACTAGAATTCCTCTTTCTTACCATTTTTGTCATTAAAGGACAGGATGCTGCTCTCTCTCTGACAGAATTGTTTAGTGACTGGAAGAGAAAACTTGCTTGCAACACTCCTGGGTTCCCATTTTGTCCTTTTTCTGGTGTAACTCTGGCTGAGGCTTTCAGAAGGGACCACTGCTTTTCAGTGTCTTTCTTACCTAGGAGGAATCATCAACACATCCCTGCTTTCAGGGAAGCTGATCAGCCATTTCAGCTGGCATCTGTGGGGCTTGGAGCTTCCTAGCACACCCAGTCTGGTGCAGGATAAGCCTGTGACTCCCTGCCTTCACCTATGCAATTAGTGCCTTTCTGAGAAGTTGTTGGGAACTTCAGTGTTTGGCAGGGAGTGCCAGGCATGTGCAATTCATTATCACTAAGAACAATATTGCCTGGAACATCTGGGTCCCATTCATGAGCCTTTTAATTGGCAAAAGTGCCTTTTCTCTCAGAGGAGCAAGCTCGCTGCCTTGGCAAAAGTGGATTTCCTTCTCCAGTACTTGAGGAAGAAGCAAATCATGCTCCAGTGCTCCCTGAGAATGTCACTTCTGATCGAGCTTTATTCTTCACCAGACAAGTCTCATGCTGGTCCCCCACTAATGGAAACAATCCATGGAATTTACACCATTTATGATTTAGATTTCTCTACTTACCCATGGCCAAGTTGAGAAAAAGGACAATTTTGCCACAATAAAGATGGAAACTCATCATGGCAGTGCTGGTCAGGGGAGAATTCATATGATGTCAGATTTGAGCTTGGTTCAAATCATCTAATGCAAATAATTGATGGAAAATGTTTGCATTTGTCTTTTTTGAGAAGAAAAAAATGAAGTCATTAGAAATGAAAGCAATGGCAAATCCACCACTTCTCTTTGTAGTCTGTTCCAGTGGTTAATCATCCTTAGTGTTAAAAAAAATGCTCATATTTCCCATTTGAATTTTCTTTGGCTTTGACTTCAGACATTTGTTCTTATTATTCTTTCCTCCACTAAATCACAGAATCATTTTAGTACCCAGTTTCTAACCAGGAAGAATCCTATACATTACACTGCGCTCATCCCCTTGATCTTATTTAATAAGCTAAACAGATTGAGTTCTCTAAGTCTCCATCCTATTTTTCTTCCAGCCCTAGGATCATTTTTTTGCTCTTCTCTGCACTCATTTCAGTCCATCAACATCCAGTTCCCAGTGTGGGTACCAGCACCACGTTTGTCCTGCCAGATCTGCTTTCCCCAGTGTTCAATGCAGGTGTTGATACAATTTCCCTTTCCTTGCCCATCTAGACAAGCACCTTGATTAAAGCAGTGTTTAGCTCAACCTGCTTCCCTTCTGTGTAAGACAAACGTGCAGCCCCTTGGCAGTGGCACTGGCAGAGTTGAAGCTACTCTCTGTGCTGGACTGTCTCTCAGATTGTTCTCCAGGACCTTTTAATTCACTGAAAAACTAAATGGAAAAGGGAGTCAAATGAAAACTGAACAAATTTGACTAAGGGTGCTGCATGACAGGTTGGGGGAAATCACATTTATTTCCAATTTCTGATAAATTGTTGGCGAGAAGAGAAAATCTCTCTAGAATCTGTTGCATGTTTCTTATTGTGGGTCAGAATGAATCTTGTAGGGTTTGAATTTTTCAGCTTTGTTTCTAAATTCTCACCACCTGAGGCACCAGCCAGGCTGCAGCCTCTCTCCCCAGCCTGCATGGGATGCTGCAGCCACTGTCATTTATGTTGGTTTCAGCAAGACTCAGCAGAGGAGCTCACCTGTCCCACGACAGGTGGGAGCCCTTGTGCCAGGGTTCAGTGTGACAATTGCTGCTGCTGTTTCTGCTGGAAGTGCCTGGCTGGGAGCAGCCTGCAGGCCAGCCCACAAACAGCCAAGACTGTCCTCCTCCTGGGCACAGCTTTTTCCATGGTGACTGCCTAAACCCATCCTCACTCCACTCACAGGCCTGCAAAGGGAGAACTCAGATCCTAAAGCCCATTGCCCTTACCAAGGAGACTGGTGGGTTCCAGCTCCCACAGCAAAGGCTTAAGGACTTCCCATGTTTTTGCATTGTGGGGGTTGTTTATAGCCCAGAATCAAGTACCTTGAGCTGCTATCAAACCAGCTGAGCTGTAATTTACAGGGCAGAATATAACGTTGTGTGGGCTGAGCCCAAGTTGATGAGCACTGGAGATGTTGCAATTCCACTTGTTAAAATTTGTTTACCAGGGGAGAAAAAAAAAGGCAGGGTGGAAGACAGGAAGGTCTTTTCAAGTGTTTACCTTTTCAGCTCTCTTGTTTCTATTATTGCCATGTGGTTGGGTAACTCTAGAGTTCAGTTTGGACAGCAAATTTTTTTATAACTCCCATTTTTGGTCGTTCATAATTTTCTCACCAACAAAGAACTTCCTTCGGATGATTTTCATTACTCTGCCTCCAAACAAAGCACTCTAGAGCCAAATATAAACCCAGCAGGTGATTGCTTTTCTCTGCTGTCTCCTCACCTGACTGCAGCAATAGCAGTCGGCTGGTCAGCCTGTCTGAGCTTGCACAAGGTGTCCACTGACACCATCCTGACAAAGCTCCAGGGAGCTCACACCGTCCCTGGCATGCAGCATTCCCTTGTCCCCTCACAGCAGATGGGCTTGGGGCATGGGGTTCTTGTGGTACCTCTTCATGTGACCCCACAGTAACTCCAGGTTGTCACTGTGATGCAGATAGAAACACACAGCAACACACACAGCAGGGTTCAGGTAGAGAAGAAGAAACGAACTCTCCAGTTTATTGTTGACCTCGTATCTCTCAGTGTCTGGACAGTGCCCAGAGATTGGACAGAGAAGTTCCCACCTCTCTATCTCCACTGGTCACTTGAGAAGTCCATCAGGTGATCTCTTTTCACAAAGGAATGCAAACATGATTCTTGTTTATCTTACAATTCATGAGAGCTGACTCCACTATACTAAAACAAATCAGAAGGCTGATTTTCAGGGACAACACCAGACCCCAACCCTCTCTTTGCCAGATGCAGCACCCAGTGCCAGAGGAACTCTAAGTGGCTGGCACCACCAACTGAAGAGAAGGCAGCATGACCAGAAGCTGTTAACATTTGATGGAGGAAACCATCTGGGCACAAACTTCTTTTCTTGTGACAAAGAGAAATTTCTCCCATAAGATTCTCATTCTCATCCCAGGCTTCTTTTCTTCTCTAAAAGTCACAATCCAAGTTTTCTTTCAGGCAACATCCTTTTCGTTTTTTCCCATTTGCTCAAAGGAGCAAACATATTTTATCAGATATCTTTCCCTTCCCCTTCCTCTGAAATGTTTGTATGTTCTCATCCCAATGACAAACATCCGTCTTAGGCTGGTTTTTGTTTTGCAGGCCCCTACCAAACTGCCCTAGAGCCTGGCTGTTCCTCCCCTCCCAGATTCCTCCTGTTTTACCCTAGAATATTTGGCAGTGGGAGCTGCTTGTTCTCAGCCAAACAGCTCACACTTGAATCCAGGTGGAGTGAGAGATTTTTCAAGCTGGGACACATTTAGATCAAGCAGCAAATAGTGAAAAAATCATTGATCCACCTGCCAGGATGGAGCCTCCCCCAGGCTCTTGGAAGGAGGCAAAGCCTTGGACAGAGGCTGGTGCATCCCTTGTTGGTGCTATCATGGGCACAGGACAAAAGGACCCCAAGGGGAGTGGTGTGGCAGCGATTCCCCACATGGACACAGCATTAAAAGAGAACCTGAACTGATGGGGAAACCTGCCCTGAGAGACCTGCCCCTCCTTGGTGGGCATTTCTCACACAGCCCGTGGCAGTGCAAGCGTGGGCATCACTGAGGGGGTTAAGAGCAGGCTGGTAGAAGGGCAGACTGGGCAGCAGTGGGTTGTCTTCTCCTGGTTTTCAGCAGACTTCTGTCAGACTGTTCACAAGAACTCTCTCCATAGACTCAGAGGTGCCTTTGAGTGGGATTTCAGAGGGAGATGCACAATTAGCCACAAGCTCACAGCTGTAAAGGGAGAGATGTGCACACATACAGAAGAGTCTCTGATAATCCAAGATGAGAAATCCATGGATTAAGGCCTTGGGTTTGCCAAAAGACTGAGACAGGGAGTGAGGGATCCATGGAAACACAGAACCCAGAACACCAGAAAATCATCACCTACAGAGCTTCCAAGGCAAAATTACCCCAGGTGGCTTTGCAGGGGCCCCCAGCATGTGGCTCCCCAGTGCCAACATAAAGGCTGGGAGCTCCCAAGCCTGTAAGCACTAGATGTTCATGACATGTAGCAGCAGGATGAAGTGGAACATGAAAAAACTGTTCCTATAGTGCAGAGAATGTGGATCAGCCTGTGGCATGGCCCCAGCACTTCAGCCAGGCTCTCTGAAGCACTGAACTGAACACAGCTCTCACTGCAATCAAACTGGAGCTGGTCCAGCAACTGGCAGTGTTTTCTTTTTTTTTTTTTCTTTCTGCATGTAAAGATAATAAACTGTGACTAACAGGATGATTTTGCACTCAAAGTCTTCTTGCTGCTACTAAGGCTCCAAGGAGTCCAAATGTGATTGTGTCCTTAGACAGCACCCAGTGCCCATGAACAGCTGCTGAAGCCACACAGTGGGCTGAGCCCAGGGTAAGGTGAGCTCTCGGGTGTTTCTTGAAGCTTCTTGCTTAAGCATGTTAATCCACAGCCACCTGGCAGCTGTGAAGGTGGAGATCTCAGGAAAACTCCTACATTATCCTGGAATTCCTGAGAGGAATGGGAACTGTAGCTCTCTGCAAGCACTGCTGCACCCAACAGGTGTCTCATGGGGTGAGAGAGGGAACCCTGTCAGTGCCCTTGGCATCCCAGCCCAGGCTGTGCTCAGCTTACAGGATGTTCTGGAGCACAGCTCAGACCAAAGGAAAGGGTCAGCCTGCACTCCCACTGACCATCTCTGTTTTGTCCACAGGCACCTGCACAACAACCGGATCCAAAGCCTGGGAGCCAAGGGCTTTGAAGGGCTGCACAGCCTGGAAACCCTGTGAGTGGCCTGTTCTATTCTCTGTCCTAAGCCATGGGGTGTGTTCATCCCCCAGCACAGCATGCAGGAAAAGGGATCAGCCCCACTCATGTCCCTGGTCACCATGCACTGAGGGCAGCAGCAGGGCTGGCACAGGTGGGTGCCCAGGGCATGATGGTGACTGGAGAGCCTGGGCTTTCCTCCTGTGGCTGTGCTGCTGCTGCTGCAGGGCAGCTGTGCATGTGGGCAGTGCACGTGGCAAGGGGCTCCTAGGCCCTGGACACCATTCCAGTCCAGGTGCAGTCCCAAGAGCTTGGATGCATTCCCTGCTCAGGGAGTGTGTGTCTCCTTGCTCAGCACATGGGTGTGATCCTAAAGCCTCCCCAACACCTGACCACCAAAGAGAGGGGCTGGCTTGAGTTTGGGGCCTGTAGAGTCCTCAGGGTCTGTGGGGTGTCTCAGATGATCTCATGTCTGCTGGCATCACCCACAGCCAGCTAACTTCACTGTGTACCATGTGCTTGGCATGGCTGGGAAACAATCCAGCAGAGGAGTGCAGGGAGGATGGGAAGCAGGAATGAACTCACCTCCCAGACACATCTTCAGGAAGGTACACTGAGATTGGATAGCAGGAAGGAATTCTTGTCTGTGAGGGTGGGCAGCCCTGGCACAGGGTGCCCAGAGCAGCTGTGGCTGCCCCTGCATCCCTGGCAGTGTCCCTGGCTGGATGGGGCTGGAGCAGCCTGGGACAGTGGGAGGGGTCCCTGCCATGGCAGGGGTGGCACTGGATGAGCTTTAAGGTCCCTTCCAAGCCAAACCAGTCTGTGATTCTGTGATTAGCAGCAGGGGCTCACCCTGAACTCAGGGACAGTTCATCCCATAGCCTGGCCATACATTCCCTGTGCTGTGGCAGCTGCATGAATGGCCTGTGCCTTGTGGGCTGTACTTTGGCCCAGGAGGCAACACAAACAAGCAAACAAATAAATTGAGGCTCTGAAAGACTGGAAGAGGTGCTTGATGCCTTCAATTGTGCAGAAGCATGTCCCTTCATGCAGGCTTGGGGTCAGAGTCAGGCCCTCGCTTCCTGCCAGGAGAACCAGGGGGTCCAGGTCATGGCAGAAGGAGATTCCCAGCATTCAAGTGCCACTCAAGGAGACAGGGCCCCTCTGTGCCCAGCATGGTGCCAGCAGCAGCTATCAGGCAAGAGTGGCAGCAGCAGGCAAACCCTGGGTCCCCAGACACACTCCTCAGGGCAGGACCATGACATGCATTGTCTCTGCCTTGCAGACTGGCAGATCCTGGGGCCACCCAGAAGGGCTCAGCTGGGGAGAGGGTGAACTGTGCCAGGGGTGGGAGGCTGATGGATAGTCTCCTCTGGTGACCCACGGGTCACAGCTTGGCTGTCTCCCAGCCATTTCTGGTGGTCACAGGCAAATATGTGAGGGCAGAGCTGTGGCACCCAGGCAGCACAAAGGCTGCAGGAGGAAGCAGAGAACTCGCTGATGGGAGAAAACCTTGTTTGGGCTACAGCTGTAGCAGACATGCAGCAACATCCCAGCCTGCATCTGAGCAACCCTCCTCAGCAGCCAGGGTGGTTAGAGATGCTGCTGCCCATCCCAAGCAGGATGGATGCAGAGGAAAAGAAGGTTTCTTGTTTGCTGTGGGGAAGACTGAAGGGTTTCATAGCCCTGGGAGATAATTCTGTTTCCACAGCCATTTGTGCTGAATGCTCATTCTCCCTCTCCCACTCTGCTCCTGCTCTCATACTTTCTTTGCCTTTTGCTGCTCATCTGAGGTGCCACCCAGCACCTGGGCAGCCCCATGTCCCCTGCTCTTGCTCCCAGTGCCTGCAGGGACAGGACTGTGGAGCAGTGTGGTGACTCTGGAGCACTGCAGCTCTGCAGTCTCTGCTGATGCTGGTCAGGCAGCTCTGGGAGGATCCAGCCTCCAAGAGTGGTCCTGTTGAAGCAGGGCTCTGCCTGTGCCCAGGGTCCCACAGCCCCACCCTGCACAGCTGCCTGCAGCAAGGACAGTGCTGTGGCAGAGAGCTCCAGACTCTCCACACTCTCCTCCACATCTGATTGCTCCTGAGCAATGAGGCCTTCTGCTCCTCTTGGAATCAGCATCCAGTTCTCACCTTCAGGCCAGCAAGCATTCCAACTCAGTGGTCCCTGAGGAAGGTGTGTTCCTCCAGTGCAGCCACCCCCCATGCTAATCCTTAGCACCCACCTGTCTGCTGACCAAAGCTGGGCAACCTCTGGGGCAAAAAAATGCCAAACTTTTGTTTGCACTGTCCCAGCCAAGCTGCTAGACCTGCATCTACCTACCCCCTCTGAGCTCCTGTGCATGTGGAGACGATTACAGGCTCCACATTTACCCTTTAACTCAAATTATGATTACATTCTGTTGACAGCACTTAGCACATTTTCTTGGCTTGTGGAGGCCAAACCATGCTCTCAGTTACCCCGTGGGCGTTACCTCCTGGAAGGCAGCAGGATGGTAAGGGTTGGTGAAGACAGAAATTTCTCCAGGGTTCCTAAAATGAGTATTTGTGGCCAGATGCTGATTATAAACCAGGCACAATAGTTGAAGAACTGTAAAATTTGAGAGGAAAACATTGTTTCGGGTTTTTCAGAAGAGCCTGGGAAGTTTTAGGTGCAAAAACCTCTGTCTCCCTAAGGGAAATAATTTCTTCTCATATTCAGCTAGACAGGAAAACTTCTATTTTTATTAAATGCCAAAACCCTAAGAGAAGCAGCAGGCACTGCCCCATGCAGGTGTCAGCAATGTGTGAGCTGCATAAGTACAACCACACTGCTCACCTGCCCCAAGCCCTAGCATTTCTGCAAAAACAGATCCCAGTGGAGCATCTTTGCTCTTGGAGAGGGCTTGGCCCTGATATTTCAGGAGGGCAGCAAATCTAGAAAGAGGTAAAGCCAGATGAATAACTTCACATTTCTCTTGCATTGACCTGCAGCTTCCATGCCAAGTGCACAGCAAGAGCAGCTCTGTGTTCTCCACACTGATGGGGGGACAGGCAGATGTGCAGCACCCACCAAGTCTCAACGAGTCAAACTCAAGCATGAAACTGGAGAAAGCAGCTCCAAGAAAATTTTCTCTGTCAGGGCGAGACCTGGCTGCTCCCCAGCCACCCCCCAGCCTTCTCTTCCTGGGAAGGAAAGCTGGCAGGTAGGCTGGAAGCAAGTCAGAGCAGCCTGGGCCAGATTCCCAAAGGGGTTTCAAAACAGCCCTGTAAACCAGTGAGATTCCCTCTGCAGTACCCATCAGCCTGGGAGGTGACACAGAACAGCCCTGCAGGGCTCTGGGAAGAAGCCCCAGGCTGAGCCATGAAAGCAGGGATTAGATGACCACCAGGGTCAGAGTGGGAGAAACCTGGCATTCTTTAGCCCTTTCCCAGAGATGTGGAGTAAATAAGAGTGTAAATGTCCTGATGTGACACATTCTTCCTGTAGCTCCTTTGGGTAATGGCCTTGGTCATCTACACAAGGTGTAAGGTCAGGGGATGCCCACAGGAAATGCAGGGAGCAGCCAGCACTGCCCTGCTGGGCATGGAGACCATCAGTTCCCAGAGAACATCCATCACCCATTGGCATGGTCACCTGTGGCAGATGGCCTGGCACAGCAGGGGCAGGGTATCCCAAGGGGGTGAGGAATGGGGAGGTGAAATGGAAAAGACTCAAGGGAAGCAACATCTTTTGCAAGAAGTAGGTGCAAGGCATGCCAAGAGCTGACACTGCAGGCTCACTGCTCTTTGCACTGCTACCCTGTTCCAGATTTGCCTTGTCAGACCTGCCCGTGGTGTATGGTCCTCTGGGGTGTGGGACACCTGCTGTAAAGCATCTGGCAGTGTAACCTGCTTCTGCCACTTGGATGGAAAGGTCTTGACTTCTACATTTCCTGATTATCTTAGACTTAATTTCTCAGTCTTTAACAAAGCAGCAAGGGCAAGGGGTTTAGACACGTTCTAGGGGGACAGGTCCCTGCCCATGGCAGGGGTTTGAAATTAGTTGGTGTTTAAGGTCCCTTCCAACCCAAACCATCCCATGATTCTGCGGTGAGACTCATTGTGTGTCCTAAGCCTGGTGAGTAGGAGTGCTTTTGGCAAAGCTGATGGAGGAGCAGTTCAGCTGCAGCCAGGAGCATCACTGCAGTGACAGAGACTGATTCGTGGGAACACTCAGACCTTGTGCTCAGGGCTGGGGGCAGAGTGCTGGGGAGAGCATGGCCATGGCTTCAGAGGAACAGCAAAGGAAAATTGCCATCCAGAGGCCTGCATGGTGCTAACCCAGGGGCCAGGTTCCCCACTGCTGTATGAGGAAAGGATTTCTCATGAGGTGACATCAGTTTCCACAGGGAGCCTGGTCTCAAGCCCAGGTTTCCTCCTTACCACCTCCACCTGGGAAGCTGAGCTGTGTCCTAAGGTCCCTGAGCTTTGCTATCAGTCTGAACAGTCTGAAGGCTGATGAACAATTGCCTCAACCCTCATAGTGCTTGACTTAGGTCTCCTTAGGTAGATTGTGATTTGTGAGAGGAATTTATCTCTCTTTATCCCTGGAATATGAATATTTCCTGAGTCACAGCTGAAGGGGAGTGAGTGAAGCCCCCCCACATGACCAAGCTCCAGGTCACTGCCCTGTGCAGAGGGATGGAAAGGGAAGCTGACCTGAACCCATGCAGCTGCAGATGTTTGAGTGTGTGTGCCTCAGAGACAGCCACGGCAGGGCACCCCAAAATCTGCCCCCAAACACCAGCACCACACACAGACCATCATTTAGCATTCCCACCTTCCCTGCTCTTCGGCAGCCCCGGTGTCCCCAAGGCAGAGCAGAGCCCGGAGAGCCAGTGCAGGGTGCAGCTGAAAGGGGACAGAGCCTCCTCATGGAGCTTCCCAAATCTTCCACCAAAGCAATCGTGGAAGTGACTCATTGAAAATGCCCCTGGGGTAGGATCTCTGCTTTGAAGAAAAGGGGAAGGCATTTTGTGGGATTCTTTTGTCGCAGCAGGGAGAGGTGTGGTGGCCCTGGGGGCTGACTGTCACACACGCAGGAAGCCCTGGGGAGTCCCTGGGCTCTCTGGTGGGAGGCAGGTGGGCAGCAGCAGTGGCTCTGGCAGGTCTGTGCTCTCAGGTGAGGCTCAGGTGGGCTGGCAGTGCTGAGCAGCACCCTGGCAAGGGATTCCCCACCACAAAAGCCACCTCCTGCTCCCCAACACCTGCTCAGAGCTCTGTCTGCAGCTGCTGAGGCGAGGGGGAAATGCAGAGGAAAGAGCTGTGGCCCTGTCATGGCCACAGCTGAGCCCCAGGGATGGAGGGCAGGGCCCAGGGCTCTCCTGGCACACTCTCACAGGCAGAGCCTGGTGCTGGCACAGAGCAGAAGCGTGTCCTGGCAGTGCCAAGGTGGCTCCCGGGGCACAGGCAGGGCTGGGACATGAACGGCTGCTCCCCAGGACCAGCTCAGAGTGCTGGAGGCCTCGGGGCTGCAGCCAAAATAGCAACAATCTGCCCCAGCAGTGCTGCTCCTCTGGGAGAGCTCCAGCCTGTCTCTGACACGGACGTGTTCAGAGAGGCTGTGCAGCCCTCGCCCATCCCCTCCACCTGAGCTGACCCCGCTGTTTCCTATCTCCCTGGGTTCTTCCTCCCCATCCACAGCCCTGCCAGCTCCCCCACCCATCAGACAAAGGAGATAAATCACTTGGAAGGAGCAAATCTCCATTCATTTAAAAGCCTTTTAATTTATTTTTAAAAAATAGCGCTAATAAATTAAAAATGTCTCCCAGAAGGGCTGAATCCAAAACCCTCTGGCTCCAGGCATTTTATCTGCCTAACCTTGCCTCACAGGAAATGCCCTTACCACAGCACCCATCCCATTATCTGGGTAATTAGTTGAGTCTGTAAATGCAGAGCAGAGCTGGAACCTACCAACTCCTCTGGAGAGCTGGATTTTCTATGGGAGAAAAAAAAAAGTGAGAAAATTAATATAAAGTGCACCTTGGGCAATGAAGGCAGGAAGAAGGAAATAGGAAAAATCTCCAGTACAGCTCATATAAGGGTTGTTTAACACTTTAAGGGCCAGGCAGGCTTTGCTGTCCTCCCAGAAAACTGTCTGCCAAATGCTGCCTTGCTCCTCAAGTGGATTTCTCTCCATCAGTGTGCTTAATTTGAAACCTTTTGTGCAGACTCTTGATGTTAATCCCAAATCTGTGCAATTCCCTGAGCAGATGATGGATTTGACCCCTCAAGGACACCCTGTTTGCTGCACTGAGCTGCTCTGGTGCCTCCTCAGCATCCTGATGCTCCAGCCCTGCAGTGTCAGCATGGGTCCCCAGAGCTTGGTTGTGTGATCCCAACCTGCCCTGCCAGGGGATGAAAGGGACTTTAGGATTTGTTTAGGTATCCAGACTGAGGGGATGGAGCAAGGAAGGGGACATGTGGCTTTTTGGAAAGAGGGCCACAGCTCAGGGCCCTGGTTGCACAGATCCCTGTGCCTGGTCCAAGAGCAGAGCTGTAAAGAACACTGTCTGCTCTGATCATTGTGTGAGTGGAGAGTGACTTTTCCAAACAGAGAAAGTCACCTGTAAAACTGAACTGGCAAACACACCTGGCACTGACTAGGTGTCTCCCTGGGCCCTGCTCCCAGTTTGCTGCAGCTTCTCCTCCTAAGGCAGGAGCCTGGACCACCAGGAATGTGCCCTCCCTGATCAGCTCAGCTCTGAACCAGTGTTACTGTGATGCAGATAGAAACACACAGCAGGGGTTCAGGCAGAGAAGAAGAAAAGAACTCTCTCCTTTATTGTTGACCTCGTATCTCTCAGTGTCTGGACAGTGAGCAGAGATTGGACAGAGAAGTTACCACCTCTCCATCTCCACTGCTCACTTGAGAAGTCCATCAGGTGATATCTTTTATAAAGGAATGCAAACATGATTCTTGTTTATCTTACAATTCATGAGAACTGACTCCATTCTACTAAAACAAATCAAAAGGCTGCTTTTCAGAGACAACAAACCAGTCCATACCTTGTAACCAGGCTGAGCTTTGGCAGAACACAAGCCCACTCAGACACGATATTCTGCAGGTTAATAAAGAAAAAAAGAGAGAAAGGGAAGGCAGTTCAGGTGAAAAGGTAGTTCTGGAGGCACTGCACTTTTCCAAGGCTCTGCTGTAAGGCTCTTGCAGGACTCTGCTTGTTCTCCCTTTGCCCACCAAATCCTCACAGCCCCTCTTGCACCTGGCCAGCTCTCTGGCCTGGCTCCCCCTGCCACTGATCTTGCAGTGAACAACAGCCCTGGGGCTCTCCAAGCTCCAGCCTCTGAGTCTGCAGACATGCTGTGACCCATCAGAGCTGCTCAGCTCCTCTGGCTCTTGGGGCTTCCTTTTGCCCAAAGCCTTCCCCTGTTCCCAGAGCCCTTCCTGGAGCAGCTGTCTGTGCCTCTTCCTGCTGAGGTGTGTGAGTGTGAAGTGATGCCTGTGCAAAGGAGCAGCCCTTGCAGGCAGCAGAACAGCAGCAGAGGCAGCTGGGGGCACATTTTCACCGTGGATGTGCTGATGCACAGAAGCTCTGCCTCCATCCCACTCTCCCTCCTGCCAGCAGCAGAGCTCCAGGGGCTGATCCCCAGCCATTTGTGCACCTGGGCAGCAGGTAGAAATCCCAAGCTTCTTTCCTGCAGCTGGGGAATGCTCTGCTGTAGGCTAGGCTTCCCTGAGCTTTGCCTTCCTGTCCAGCAGCCTCCTCCGTGCCTGTGTCCTGAGCCATCAGCTCTGTGGAGGTTTCTGTGTGTCCCAGCACCGAGGTCCCTGGCCCTTGTGCATGGCAGAATGTTAAACATATCAAAGGTTCATCCATTAGCTCTGTCAGAGGGCAGACAGGAGTCCTGGGTGGAACTGTGGGCACTGCTGGAGCTTTCAGTGGCGAGCAGAGCTGCCCTGGGGGGGATTGGTGGCTGCAGGGGTACAAGGCACCACCACAGACAGTCCCCCTGGCTCAGCACTGGGCCATAGTGCCACAGAAACCCTGCAGAGTGCTGCAGCTCTGTGTCAGTGAGCGGCTGAGACGTTTCCAGGCCAGGCTGTCAGAACAAATCCTCGTTCAGAGGCTGCTGCTGGCTCCTGGCAGCAATCATGTGCCCTAAGTGGGCACAACCTCCCCACAGTGGGCAGCCCATCTCTGCTCCTTTGGGACACACCTGCACTCCTCAAGTTCTGCCAGTCAGGCTTCTCCTTATAACTTGCCAAAAA
>VXBS01010486.1:316060-367219 GCA_013400255.1 Sitta europaea
GGGGGGGTTCTAGGACATGATTCATTTCCCACTGTAAACACTGACCCTAGCAGATGAATCCATGGTGGGTCTGGCCTCTCTTGCATGACTTCCCTTAGGGGTTGGGCACGTTGCCTGGGGCTGCACAAGTGCTCTGGGTCCTTCCACATCCCCCTTCCCCCTCTGGGTGTTGAAGGCACTGGCAGCTGGGCAGGGGCACACACCCACTGCCTGCCCCTGCAGCAGGGCAGGGCTTGGGCTGCTGCTCCACAGCAGAAAGTGCTGCAAGCACTCCAAAAAACACTTGAGGTGCTTAGGAACATGGTTTAGTGTGGGATTAATGGTTGGACTCCATGATCTTGGCTTTTCCAACCTGACTGAATCTGTGATCCCATAAAATACAGCTCCTGATTGTGCAGTTATTTTTCATATTTGAACTAATCTGGCAGCTCAACCACAAGCCATGATTGGATGTATGGAGTCTGGGTAAAGCTGTCTGGCCAGTGCTGGGCCAGAGGTCAAACTACATGGTCACCATGGCCCCCTTGGGCTTCCAGACTACCAATTAAATCATTTCCAGTGCTTGATTTGCCCACAGCAACCAGCACAACTAGCAGAAGCAGTAATTACATTTACTGGCAGCTTGATGAGGTGCCAGCACAGGACAGGTAGAAATGCAGGTCCTCAGAGGAGGCTGCACAAAGTCCCCTCCAGGCACCATGGAAACATCTCCAACTCCACTGGGACTGAAATAGTCAGCAAATGTCCCATCTACAACTTCTAATCTCACTTCATCTTCAGGTTTATTAGCTGCAAATTTGTGGTGTTTTGTGGCTTATGGAAGAATTTATAGTACTATATAATTTTATTTTTTTTGGCTTCCTGTGTGGAACCACTAATAGTCCCTAACAGGCAGAAAATTGACCTGAGACTCTTTCCCCTCCTTCTCTCCTTTTGGCATGACTGAAGATATTAATAGTTCCAGGCTGCTTGCTGTCAGCTTCAAATCACCCTGGCAGTTAAAGCCCAAAATAACTGGGCCTTTGATGTCAACTTACTTTTATTTCTAAATAAACAACAGGGTTGGTTAAGATCTTCCAAATACGAAGCTATAGGCTCCCTCTAGCAATAAAAACAATGGAAAGCCAGCCAGTTCACTGTGTCTTGGGCAGACTGTGTGACCTTTCAGAGGCTTTAATTTCAAGCAGAAGAACAGACAGGGCTCCTCTTGCCATCCCACTGCCATGCTAGAGCTGGTAACTTTGAGCCCAGCTGAGGAAAGGGATTAATCATAGTCATTGCCCTTGCACATCAGTTCTGAACCTCTTGCCTGACTGATTTCACTTTCAAAAGCCCTTGATAATGGGGAAAACTCCCTTATGTCATGCTCACTATTTTTAATTTGTTGTTGTTGTTGTTGTGAGGCTTCCCTATTGTTTGGCATAGCCATGGCCATGGTGTGTGGCCATCCTTCCACCAAATAATGCTGCCATTGAGCTTCTTTGTGCCAGGAAGGACAGCAGTCCACAGGCAGGAAACCTCACAGGTGGCACAGAGAGCCTTGGGTCAGGCTGCCAGGAGCAGCTCCCCTGGGCCACCCCAGCCCGTGCCACAGCAGTGCAGTGGGAACAGTGAAGTGGCTTTTTGCAGCTTTCCCTGCATCATCCCAAATCTGGGAGCAGTGGGAAAGTGTCAGAGTGTGGAGCTAGGGAAGCAAAGGACTATCCAAGTATCTCAGGTAAAGCAGGGAGAGGAAAGGGCCCCTCAAGGTGTTTGCTACACCTCCAATTCCTCCATCCACCAGCTCCTGGAGGGGATTTGTGCCTGATGGACAGTTCACTGACGTGCTCAGGAGAGGAAATTTGGTTGCTGATGGAATCAAAAAGCCAAATCATCCCTGCCCCACTGAGCCCTGAGTCCTTCCAACCTGCCTTGACCCTCTGCTGGGGAAGGAGCTCCAGAGACCCACCAGCAGGACACGGGCTGGGCCAAATTCCCCATGGGACAGCAGGCAGAGAGGAGATGTTTGGGACAGGTGGAGCCTGATAGCACCAGAGTGGAAGGACCTGAGGACTGAATTTCACTAAAGGAACAGAAATTTCCTCACTGACAGGAACTCTGTGGTGGAGGTTGAATGCTGTTTCTGGGCCATTGCTTGGACCACAGCCCAACTCCAGTTCTGTGAAAGAAGAAGGGTCAGGGAATTTTTTTTCACATCATGGTCTGGGTCTAGGCTTTGGGAGGAATTCCCCACTGCAGGGAAGAGATGACACCTGAGGGCCATCCTGAGTGCTGGCTTGTTCCAGCCCCTGCAGCCAGCTGAACCCCACAAACTGGGCAGAGCTTGGCCAGGAGCTGTGCTGGAGACAAGTCAGGGCATGAGAGCAGCACAGATCCAGAGCAGCCACCTGTGAGCAGCACTCAGGGACCTGATCCCCAGAGCAGCTGGGTTGTTTTCCAGGAGGGAGGCTCACCTTCCCAAACCCCAGGANATGTCAACTTACTTTTATTTCTAAATAAACAACAGGGTTGGTTAAGATCTTCCAAATACGAAGCTATAGGCTCCCTCTAGCAATAAAAACAATGGAAAGCCAGCCAGTTCACTGTGTCTTGGGCAGACTGGGTGACCTTTCAGAGGCTTTAATTTCAAGCAGAAGAACAGACAGGGCTCCTCTTGCCATCCCACTGCCATGCTAGAGCTGGTAACTTTGAGCCCAGCTGAGGAAAGGGATTAATCATAGTCATTGCCCTTGCACATCAGTTCTGAACCTCTTGCCTGACTGATTTCACTTTCAAAAGCCCTTGATAATGGGGAAAACTCCCTTATGTCATGCTCACTATTTTTAATTTGTTGTTGTTGTTGTTGTGAGGCTTCCCTATTGTTTGGCATAGCCATGGCCATGGTGTGTGGCCATCCTTCCACCAAATAATGCTGCCATTGAGCTTCTTTGTGCCAGGAAGGACAGCAGTCCACAGGCAGGAAACCTCACAGGTGGCACAGAGAGCCTTGGGTCAGGCTGCCAGGAGCAGCTCCCCTGGGCCACCCCAGCCCGTGCCACAGCAGTGCAGTGGGAACAGTGAAGTGGCTTTTTGCAGCTTTCCCTGCATCATCCCAAATCTGGGAGCAGTGGGAAAGTGTCAGAGTGTGGAGCTAGGGAAGCAAAGGACTATCCAAGTATCTCAGGTAAAGCAGGGAGAGGAAAGGGCCCCTCAAGGTGTTTGCTACACCTCCAATTCCTCCATCCACCAGCTCCTGGAGGGGATTTGTGCCTGATGGACAGTTCACTGACGTGCTCAGGAGAGGAAATTTGGTTGCTGATGGAATCAAAAAGCCAAATCATCCCTGCCCCACTGAGCCCTGAGTCCTTCCAACCTGCCTTGACCCTCTGCTGGGGAAGGAGCTCCAGAGACCCACCAGCAGGACACGGGCTGGGCCAAATTCCCCATGGGACAGCAGGCAGAGAGGAGATGTTTGGGACAGGTGGAGCCTGATAGCACCAGAGTGGAAGGACCTGAGGACTGAATTTCACTAAAGGAACAGAAATTTCCTCACTGACAGGAACTCTGTGGTGGAGGTTGAATGCTGTTTCTGGGCCATTGCTTGGACCACAGCCCAACTCCAGTTCTGTGAAAGAAGAAGGGTCAGGGAATTTTTTTTCACATCATGGTCTGGGTCTAGGCTTTGGGAGGAATTCCCCACTGCAGGGAAGAGATGACACCTGAGGGCCATCCTGAGTGCTGGCTTGTTCCAGCCCCTGCAGCCAGCTGAACCCCACAAACTGGGCAGAGCTTGGCCAGGAGCTGTGCTGGAGACAAGTCAGGGCATGAGAGCAGCACAGATCCAGAGCAGCCACCTGTGAGCAGCACTCAGGGACCTGATCCCCAGAGCAGCTGGGTTGTTTTCCAGGAGGGAGGCTCACCTTCCCAAACCCCAGGAAGCACAGGCAGGAGCGAGCACAGGCATTGTCTCCTCTGAGCAGAATGGGGTTGCTGGCAGCCAGGATGGAGCAGCATGACTACACCTGGTTGCATTTCCACTTTCCAACAAGCCCAGTGTCTGCCAGCATTCCAAGATGTGCTTTTACCCAGCGGGAGCTGCTGAACACAATGAGTGCTCTTTGTGTCTGTCAAGTGCAGAGGGGAGGGAGGCCCCAGGATGCTGCCAGGGCTGGGAACGGTGTGTGTTCACTCAGGAAGAACTGGTCCTGTACATACTTGCACACATGAGGAGGTACAAACAGAACCTTCATCTGCTGATGAAAGACCAGCCTGCCTGGAAGAGGTGCAGGCTGGAAAGGAAACACATTTTTAAAGACAGGAGCAAATATTAGAGCACAATGAATTATTCCTTGTAAATAATACTGGTTGCAGATCTAAGATCCCTTGTTCTGTTAGTGAATCACAGGTGAGCCAAGCCTCCTCTCTGTTGGGCAATATTTTCCATCTGTCAGCAGCTCACAGAAACAGCCCTGTGCCATCACAGGAAGCCTCCACAGTGGCAGTGACACTGCAGTGATGGGCTGAATGTCACTGGGGGCTGGAGCTCACCGTGCCTCTTCTCCAGGGACCATCCCTTGGCATCACACAGGCTCATCCCAGTTTGTGGTGCAGGGGAGGGAAGTGGCACAGGCTGACACCCAGCCCTGAATGACCTCTGCAGCTTCCTGCTCCCTGTGGAATCTCCCTCTAATTTCAGGGAGTCACTGCAGGGGGAAATTTTTAAAAGTATTATCCACCTTATGTGCATGATTTGGGCTGTCTGTTGACTTAGGGTGCTAATGCCTCTGATTTCAACCAGAGCACTGATCTGAAGGTTAATCACATTTGACTGATGCTTTGAAAATACCCAGTGGGGTCCTGCCTGCACTTCCCATTACTTGTTCACTTGGGAAATCCACTCCTGCAGCTTCCTGAGCAGCAGAGAAGGGTTGTGTCATTAACAGTCCCTGGTACCAAGCCTGTGCAAGGAGAGCCCTCAAAGAGAGCCCTCAGCCAGGCCCTGGTGGAACCTGGCAGGTGCCAACTACAGTCACAGGCCAAGAGCATCCAGGCAGCTGATTGGGAGCTACAAGCAGAGAGTGGGGCTGTGAGCACTCGTGTGTTGGGCTGTTTATCCCTGAACAGATAATTTGGGCTCAAGCAGAGAAGACTGAAGGAAACCACTGATCTGTTGGAGCCAGCTGAGAGCAGAGTGTGTCAGAGCAAGTTTGGGGAGAGGCAGGGCTCTCCCATCTAATAGATGTGAGGAGGGGACACATCACTCCTGTTCCACTCCTGGGCCCTGGAACAGCTCCAGGTGTGCTGGGACCACAGACTGTGCACAGGGTGGGCACTGGGCAGGCAGAGCTCACCACCAGCCCTGCACTCCTTCCCTGCTGATTGCCAGCACTGCCAACTAGGAGACAACCTGAAGCCTTTCTGGGTCCTACAGGAGCAGGATTCATCTGCTCAAATCCCTACACATAGTACCAGCATCCCTATCCCTGAGTAACTGGAGGAGGGAATTCTGCCCTCAGTGTCAGGGGACAAACCCTGCCAAAGCAGGACCTGCCACAGCACCTGGACTTCTCAGGGAATCCAGCAACAAGGTCTGGTATGGACCTTGTCAGAGCTATAGGAGACAAAATCCACCCATGACAACTTCATTCCATGCTTCTCTCTTGGGTTTGTGCCCTATCTTGTAATTCTGTGATATAAAACATACAGGTTGGAAGTCCTGGAAGGACCTATTTGGAGAGACTCTCTGGGTTGATTTCCCATGTAAACACCTTCAGGGCAAAGCTGAGGTGCTGCCATGGAGATGTTCCCAAGCAGGGGCAGTGGTAGTGAGAGAAGATGTAAGAGGCAACGGGGCCAAGAGAGATCATAATGACCATGCCTGAGCCCAGAGGAGGAGAATTACTGGGTAATTGGGCAGCAGCCCATTGTTGTATAAATGCTCAGTTATTTCTGTTCCATAAACCACAATCCAGGTTACATGGTAATTACTTTGAGGTTCATTAAGTGTAATTATATAGTAATCTCCAGGAGCCAGTAATCATGTTCCAAAGTATCTACCACTTAAAAATTGGTGAGTGTCATGCAGGTAGGAAGCAGTAGCATGGTTTTCAGACTTCAGTGAACTGCCAAGTGGGATGGTCAGGATAGGGTCAAAGGTTACTGTGACAGCTGAAACTGCCTCCCAAGGAGCAGGTTGGGCATGCTAGAGGAGTGCTGCACTGCCAAAGCCCAGCCAGTCTCCCTCCATCAATAGCAGGATTGGTGCCTTTGGAGGGATGCTCCCCCAGGTTGCCAGCAGTGCCCCAAAGGTCAAATTAATCCTTTTCCAGAGCTTAAGCCCATCCTTGGAGAACAAACACAACTCTTGGATCTTCATTCAGACTCAGATATCTCTTTTAGTTGCCAAGTTGGGGTAGGTAAATTCTACATTTGTCATTACAACCAACATAGTACATTTTATTTATTTTACTACATGGCAAGTTAGACAATGCTTAACAGTGTCAGTACCTCTTGTACATCACTTCCAGCTTTGGCTCACAGATTCCAACCATCAGAAGGTGAAAAACGAAGTTCACTTTCCTGGTAAAGTTTAAAAATGTTTAATAAAGACAAGAGGAGAAATAAGAGCAAAGAAATACGGCTGGGTGTTGTGGCACGCTGCCAAAAGCACCCCAGTGTCTTGGACCCCCCCTTGTTATCCTGTTCTTCATGCAGGGATTTGTGCACATTCACTTTTCCAGGAACTGCTCTGCATGGTCACTCCTTGGGTCTGTCAAGCATAATCCCACTTTTTTTCAGTTCTTATCTTCTTTATGATTTGGGCTTTGGTCCTTTCTTCCACAAATACTGAACGCTGAGAGTCACTTGGGCCTTTTCTGGAAGTTATCTATTCAGGCAGCTGAAACACACTGCACCTAAATTCCAACTACAGCAAAGAAAAACCTTATACATCTATTCAGGCAGTAAAAAACCCACTAAAAACTATAGAAAAACCATCATGCTTATAACATTAATTCCAACATTTGCGAAAAGCCAGTACTAAAATATGCATTTATAACAAGAAGAGGACCTAAGTCTTCCCACAGGCTCCTCTTCCCACTGTTCCCAGTCACAGCATGTGCCAGTGGCAGGGAGGCATCCCCAGGACAAGCACTGAGGGATTGGTGCCCTGCTCCCCTCTGCACACAGGGCAAGGGGGCTCAGAGAAACCCTTCCTGAGCCCTGCACAGCTGACACTGTCCCTGTTTCTTGTCCTTCAAAGAATCCCCTTTGGACCTGGAAAGGTAAGGAAAAGTGCTCAGAGCCAAATGCCTGTGGCTGAGCTGCTGGGAGAAGGGGCCAGGGCTCTGAGATGTGGGAGCAGCAGCACTGCCCAGCGCTGCCTGGGGCACCCGGGAGCAGCCCGGGGCAGGAATATCCCTGTGGCAGGGATGGGGGATTGTGTTTCCAGGCACTGGCTGGAGCAGCACGCTAGGAAAAGCCTGTCTGCCGTGTTAAGGACCAAGTTTCTGTGACTTCAAAGCACAGATAAACGAGGTTGAGTTGCTACAGAAATGCTAATGAATGTTTCTCCCTTCTCTGTCTTTCAGGGATCTGAACTACAACGAGCTGCTGGAATTCCCCGGGGCTATCAGGACACTGGGCCGCCTGCAGGAGCTGTGAGATTTTCCATTTATTCGTTTTCAAAGCCACTCCCTGTGGGAGAGTGACCAATAAAGCCCGTGCTCTGACCTGAGGAGAGCACTCAGTCCAAGCTTTTCTTTTCCTTCCCAGCCCTATCCACGGCTTCAAAGCAGTTTATCCCCTCGATTTCTTTTCCATCAGACCTGACCACCTCCCCATCACCCTCCACACCACGGAGGGTGTGGGAGTCTCTGCCAGCCTTGGAGCAGGTTCCTCCTGCTGCTCCTCACTCTCCTGTGGCATCTCAGGGGCTCAGATTCCGTCTGTTCCCTGGCTGCTCCTGGTGTCCACAGCCTGGACTTACCCAGGTTCTTGTGAGGCCATAGTTTCTGCAGGAGCTGTGCCACCTCCTCTAATGCAAAGAAACTGTTTTATCTCCCTTAGGATATATTTATAATAGGGAATTTCCAAAGTTTATGACTGTTTTAGTGGACAGCTCTCCTTCCTCTAACTGGTCAGCCTGGAGACACTGAAAATAAGAAACCATCCCACTTGTCATGCACAAAGGTAGAAGCCCCAGGGTGGAGTGAATTGATGTGGATCCACGGTTCCTGTGTCACACTGGTGCCAGGCTGGGGTGGGACAAAGACAACTGCTCTGGGAGCAGTTTCTGGGAGCCTTGGAGTAAAAATCTGACACTATTTTCTTTACTGGAACAATTCTCATGATATTTCTCTGTTCAGCCCAGATAGCATCATTATTCTCACCTTCAAAATGAGAATAAGATCCTTAATCCCCTTCGAGGTGGCTTTTGAAATGCCTGTCACTAAAGAAGAGGCAAATTCCAAACAGTCATCAACTAATCACCTGCTCAGACTCCTCTGGGATAAACAGCTTGGGCATCACCCAGAGCTCGGTCTTAGTGCTGAACACAGGAACCTGTGGCTGCCTTTGCTGTACAGGAGGTAGACTGTGGCCACAGAGCTCTCTTCTGCTGACAGAAATTTCCTCAAGCTTAACCAAAATTATCCCAGCTAGAGCTACAAATCCTTTAGTCTTGTGGGCTGATAATTCCTGGCACACTCTGGTAGGCAGCTGTGGAGCTGTAATGGAAGCCATCCACAAAAATTGTAGTTCCTGGAGGATAGAAAATTTTGTATTTGGCTTGTTTCTGTTTACTGACCTGTAAAGTGTTAAACCTAAAGTTCTTGTACCTTCGGTGGGGTTGCATATGGAGAACCCACAGAGTAAATGCAGATTTTGTCCTGCCAAACCACAGACCTTGTTCACCTACTAGGATGATGCTGCACCTGGGAAAGAGCCCATATCTCCTATTTGATGTATATTTTGAAGGCTCTCTGGCTTTAAAAGTGTTGGGGAAAGAAGGTTAATTTAACTAATATCAAGATATTTGTTTCTCCCAACAGCGGTTTTCATAACAACAACATCAAAGCTATTCCAGAGAACGCATTTGCTGGGAATCCCCTCCTCCAAACAATGTAAGAAAATTAAATAATGTTTCCTACATCTTTATATTGCCCAGAAAGGGGCATTTCCTGATGTCTTTAGTTGAGATTTCTGACAGTGGTCAAATGACAACAGTCTGATATTTGCTATCAATGTACCAAAGCAAGCTGAAATTGCTTCTTCTCAGCTGCTTCTCAGAATTGCTGTGGGTTCTCCTTTCCCTGCAGCTGACATTTGCTGCAGCTCAGGCTGATAGCAAGGAAAGAATGAAACACAGGTGGTCTGCATGGAAACTGCCCAAGCCCTGGCTGACATCTGCTGATGTTTATTCCTTGCTGGCCAGCTACACGTGTCAGAGAGCTGGGATAGCAGGTCCCTGTGTGTCTGTCCCAGACCTGGGGACACAAAGTTCTGCTGATAAACACACCCAGCTGTCAGGTTATTTCTGCTCTGACCCAGGCACAGTTAGTGATTTTTCCATACTTCTCTGAACCACACAGATATTGAAAAGCATGGCAAGTGACAAAAGTTCTGCTTGTCCAAACTGGCCTTAAATTACAGGAAGACCAATATGTGGAAAGCCATGGAGACATGGGTGAAGCCATTCCCTGCTCCAGCCAGATCAGCCAGCCTCATGCCATCTCCCTTGGGCAGCATCCACAGAGTGGTGCTGGGGGCCCACACACCCAGAGGTTCAGCTCTCCATTGCATGTGCCCAGCTAAAGTCTGTCACAGTTAGTGGGGGAAGTGCTTCTTGCAGGAGGTGGTTCACCTCCTCCCATATCTCCCTGGGTCCTGGAAGAGCTCACTTCTCTCTCCACTGACCATGGTGAGTGGGACAGGTGCTGGTGCTGTGTGGGAGATCACAGGAGGTGTGCCCCAGTGCAAGGTGTTTCTCAGTAGCACTGAAGAAGGGCTTTACACCTTTCTAGCCCATCTGGTTCAGCAGGACCCCAAAGGGCCCATTCAGAGCAGCAGAGACCTCTGTTGTACCAATGTCCAGCTGAAACAGGCCAGTGGGAGAGCCTGTGGTTGTCTGGGAACAGGAGCTCCTCACAGCACTGCAGCAGCACCTCCTGCATGCTTTGCTGCTGGTAGCTCCAAGGCTCTTGACCTGTAACAGCATCTTCTCTTCGTGTGCAGCAAACTCTGACCAGTTCCTCTTTCCCATTGCAGCCATTTTTATGACAATCCCATCCAGTTTGTTGGACAGTCTGCTTTCCAGTACTTGCCAAAGCTCCACACTCTGTAAGTTCACCAAGCACATCCCAGACAGGTAACATCCAAGCTCCAAGCCTGTGTACTGGGAGCCTTTGTGGCTTACTCCCTCCCTTTTTTCAAGACCCCCTGTGCCAACAGAACCATGAAGCCATTCTGTTGTCCAGCCCTAAAGGCTACACCAAGGAGTAGACACTGCAGATGTTTTTTCTGAGGAAGGAAAATATTGAAAAGGGCTTTTTAGAGGCAGCCACTAATTCCTCCTCCCCACACAGCTGACAGGCACTGAGGCCTTCCAGGGTCTCCACAGCTGTGCCAGGAGCAGCAAAGACCTCACACACAAGTGCCACAGCTTTTGCTGCTGTTGTGTAATTGCCCAAACAGGAGGACACAGAAGGCATCTGCCTTCCTCCACAAGATGGAGAAGTGCAAGAACACATCCCAGCACCATGGCACAAACCTTATTTCTGGGCAGCCAGCAGAGGCAGTGGCAGTGCTTCCTTCCCATGTTTGGCCCTAGGCCAGCTCCAGGGCCACCTGCACAGGCTGGGCAACACCTGAACCACAACAGCTGCCCCACGTTGGCTTTTCAGCCAACCTGTTGTGGCACAGCACTAAAAATACTGAGGCAGAGGCAATCTCATAAATCTCTATTTATAAGCCTCACCCAGGCACATAAAATAAATCCTTCAAATAGCCCTACATTCTTTAGATCCAAATGCATAGACCCAGGGAGGCTTGGGTGGGATGCCCTGCTTACATTCCCCATGGTAATTGTTTGGGGTTTTTTATTTAATTTGGGTAGAGATCATGCCAAGAATGTCAGTGGCTGGGAGAGGCTCTGAGCTTGCCAAGTCTCCCTGCACAGAGGTGCCCAGCTCCATCTCCCTGTGTCCACACCACGCCAGGCTCCAGCCACAGCAGCACTCTGGGTCTGCCCATTGATCACTTCAGGGGGTGAGGAGGCAGATTTGCCACCATGGCTGATGGGTCTGGAGCCTTGGGCAGTTGCACTTGCCTCTAGGTCCTCTGCCCACCTCTCTTCACCCTCGTTTCTCTGCAGGTCACTCAATGGAGCAACGGACATCAGGGAATTCCCAGACCTCAAAGGCACCACCAGCCTAGAAGTTTTGTGAGTGGCACCTCCCTCCCTTTTACCCTGCTAGCTGTGCTCTTCCTCCTCCAAGGTGGTCCAGGCTGTTTCAGTGAGGACAACTTTCCCAGTGCTGTGCAGTATTCAGCTCTGCCTCTCCCTGGTCACTCACCCTTCTGCTTGGTTTCACCCCTGTGGCTCCTGAACGCAGCTTTCCTCCCTGTGAGTGGCTCTCTCGGTACTCTTGAGCATGCTCTGGTCTTTATTGGTTTTATTTGGTTTTTTGTTTGGTTTTTTCTTCCTTCCCTCCTGCATCTGTGAAGGAGTGAACCTGTGAGTGTGGTGTTTCTGTGTCTGCCCATGCTGGAAGCAGCCCCGTGGTGCAGTCCAGGAAACATCTGAACCCAGGCTGGGGCTCCTGCTCTGTCCCTCCTCTCCCCCAGGCCCTGGAGAGCAGAGCCCTGCAGGACACTCTGCCTCTGGCCACACACAGTTCTCCTCTCTCAGACACCAGTCCTCATGCTGAGCCCAGCCTGGGAGCAGCCCTGGCCAGGGTGAGGCCATGTCCTGGGGCTCAGAGACACATCATCCCTCCCTCATACACAGGTTTCTGAGGCAGTGCTGGCTCCAGGCCTCTCCAGCCTGGAGGATGGGCACAGGCAGGGCAGAGCATGCTACAGAGGGCACTGCCAGCTCCCCCACCACGGCAGCTGTGAATTCAGCACTCAGCAGTGCCCCAGAACTCTTTACAGGCACTTTCACCTTGGCCAGGTCCAGCAGCAGAGCCTGTTTCCAAAAGTGCAGGCAGTTTTTTATTCTCTCCAGGTATTTTATTTTCCTACTGATATTGTCTCTCCTGCCACTATCTGGGACTGGCAGCTGGGCTTCTGGGTCACTGAGTTTGGGTGCTGGCTGTCAGCAACACCATTTCTTCTCTCTCCTCCATCCCTCTAGGACCTTGACCCGGGCAGGCATCCATTTCCTCCCCAGAAGGATGTGCCAGCAGCTGCCCAGCCTCCGAGTCCTGTGAGTAACTGGTGTCTCTGTCCTGCCTGCTCCTTAAAAAATGCCCTCAGGAACTGGGCTTTCCTTTTGTCTAGCTCAGGGAAAGGACCAGCTGTGGAAGACCATCCTGTGGCTCTTGTTCCCATCATCTTTTCCATGCAGAAATCACCACCTTCTTTATCACTACTTTGGGCTCTTGCTTGTTCTTTAACTTGCAGCTTCATCCCAGCATGATGCTCTGGTCTCAGGCACATCCTCCTTGCTCTGCACCATAGGAAGTGTCCCCCCCGTGCTAGGGGGGTAGAGAGGGTACAAAAGGAGATGGGTAAGAATGGCTGCAGAATTTCACAGCTCCCAGCTATGCTGAAGCTCTTAGCCCAAAAGCAAGGGGGAAATCACCTCCACCCTCTGCCCAGCCTTGGCTTATTGCAGTGGGAGCTCCAGCAAGTGTCCTCATCTGGAGGAAGGACCCTGCTCATGTCCCAGGAGGGATCAGGTCTGACCTGATGGAGACCTGTGAGGACACAAGGCCACATTTCCTCATGTGGGGCAGGAGATCAGGGGTTTGCTTGGTCTCTATAGTTCTTTGGCTCTTCCTGCTTAGCCAGGCACTGAATGATGCCAGGGGGGTCGTGCTTTCTCCTTTTGCATGGTACATGATGGAATCAACATCTCAGAAAGGTTCTGCATCATCTCAGGAATCACTCCCCTGGTTCCTGAGATCCCCAACTATGTTTGCAGTCAAAGACATCCTCAGGAAATGAGTCATGAGCCAGATTTATACAAGTTTGCAGCCTTAGGGCAACAACAGGCTTGCCTCTCATCAGTCTTTATACAAGCAAGCTGAAAAAGAAAACAAGTTTGTTCCAGGAAAGCAACAGGAGAGAATTCTTGATCACGGAAATTGGAAACAAGAGTAAAACATAAAAATAAAAGAAGACAATTTGTAATTTAGGAGATTACAGGCTTTTGGTTCCAGATGTCCCTGTAGGGAACATCTCTCATCTTTAGACATCTGGACCAATTCAATGGATCACTTGCTATGAAAGTGCAGCCTTTGGACTGGCCCAGGCTGTTGGGTCCCAAACCTCTCTTTATGTTTGCAAGTTTTCAGACTGCAAACCATCTCAGCAGAGCCTGTTCTTTGTGCCTATCCCTGCCATGTGGGAGAGTTTTCCTGGGACATGCCACCTTGTTCCTTGCTCCTTGTTCCTCTTCACTAGTGAACTTTCCTGGTATTAATTGCATTGCTTTCAGGGTTTGGAGAGAGGATATGTGGGCCAATGTTTGTGCATGTTTACATCTCTCTTGCCTTTGAAATGCCTTGGCCACCCTCCCCACAGACCCAGTGGTTGTTCTCTGCCTGTCTCTTGGCAGCCATAGGAGCTGGGAGTGGGACACATCTGAACAGAGATGACACAGTTAAAGCTGCATTTCTGGCCTCCCACCACGCTGTGAATTCTCCACAAGGATCCTGCACAGGGACTGTACAGCCCCTGCAGGGGCAGAGGGTCATGGCCATCCAGGGATGCCACCCATGCTGAACCCAGCACACACAGGCAGGGCAGCCCTTGGCATCAAGCTGGCATCATCCTGCTGCTTTCACCCAGAGCTCCTGCTCAGGGCACAGGTTTCATGTAATCATGGTACATCCTGAGGTGGAAGGGACCCCCAAGGATCTCTGAGTCCAGCTCCTGGCTTTGCACAGGACACCCCAACAATCCCAGCCTGTGCCTGAGAGAGTTGTCCAAATGCTCCTTGAGCTCTGGAAGATTTGTCTTTCTTCTCCAGCAGAAATTGGTGAAACTCCCCTGAGCAGAGCTGGAGTCCCTTGATGCCATCAGCACCTTCATCCTGCTGTGTTCCCAACAGAGCATGAGGCACTGAGGCTGCTCTCTAGATTCTGGGCTGCACCTGATTACCCTCACTCTGGAGGAACCAGAAATAACTCCTGGGGCTGGTTCTCCCCCATCACTGTTAGCTAAGCTACAGCCCTGTCAGGCCCCATGGATTGACACAGGGACCAAGGAAAAGTGACTGGTGCTGAGGCTCTTTCTCCATCCTGGGTGACAGCCTTCAGAGCCAAGAACAAACCTTTGGCTTGTTTTTCTCTGCCTCCTCCTCTCCACCATGGAAAACTGGTGGTGAGTGGGTTGGCAAAAAAAAAAATAATTGAAATATTTTAGGAGTAATCTATTGGCAGAAAGATGGAAACCGAGTTTGGAAAGTCGGCAGAGAAACCACATACAAAACTTTACCCTGAGGCAAATTTCCCTTGAACAACCACACATCCAGTCTCTGCCGGTGGGGGAAAGGGCTGGGTTTAAACACTGCTCCTTACCCAGCCTGTTTCAGCTTCAATAAATCCTCATTAAGCTGTGCCAGGGTGGGTTTTCCTCTGGTTGTCAAGCCACTCTACTCTAGATGCTGACATGACACTGGGCCATGAAAAAGTGGGAAGAGGAGTTTGCTGCAAACTGTTTTCGAGTGACAGCACTTGAAAGAACAAGGACCAGAGGTTTTCAGAGTCTGGAATGTCCTGAACCAAATCCCTGCCAATGCCACAACCCCTTCCCTAACCTTGGGGGAAGGCCAGAAAAGGCTGAATGGGGAGCAGGCAGTAGGCAGTGGGGTTGCTGTGCCAGGAGGGAGGAGGGAAGCCAGCTGCTCAAAACCTCCCCAGGTTCTGCAGGCACATCTGCTGTGCAGAATGAAGCGAGGTCACCTTGCTCTCCAGCAGTACCTGCCTGCCAAAGGAGGGCTCAGGGGCTCTGGCCTTTGGTGTGCCAACATTCCTGTTCTGTCCTGTCCCTGCAGAGAGCTGTCACACAACCAAATCGAAGAGCTGCCCAGCTTCCATCGGTGCCAGCAGCTGGAGGAGCTGTGAGTATGGAGATGTCCTTGTTTGTGCTGTGCTCTGGGGAAAAAGGGCTGCTTTGAGGAGAGGGGCAGTTCCCACACACAGAACTCCCTAAGCACTGGGAAAGTTGGGCATTATAACTCACCATTTGCAGGGCAAATGGACCAGAGCTCTGCTCTTTGCCCCTGTGCACATACAGAATAAAAACACATTCTACAGAATAAAAACACATTCCCTCTGCACAGGACCATAATTCAGTCAGGTCCTTTCAGAGCTCCCAGACACTTCAAACAGAAGAAGGATGTGACAGCACTGAGTTCACTCCATTGACTCCAGTCCCACTATTAACTAAGCAAGAATGGGGTTTATTTTTATTTTATTTATGGTCCACCATAAACATCTTCTGCTTCAAGGAGGGGCACCACCCCATGGGCACAAGGCAGCTCTTATCCACCCTGCCCAGGGCCAGCCCCTCCTGACAGGAGGGGGATTCTTCCTCAGGTGCAGCTCTTGAACTGGGTCCTCTCCAGGCACCACTGTTGCTCTGAGACAAAATAATTCACATTCAGCTCGAAGTATCTGAAGATCTGGCTCTACACTTCAAATAGATCACAAATTCTTGGCCTTTTTGAGAAAAACTGTTAAAAAAAAAAAATATAGACTCCATGATTTTTTACAGAATTCTGCTGTCTGGAAGAACAGATGTTCAGGAGCAACATCCCCATTAAAAAAAAAACCACAGGAGAGGTTGTCCCTGCTCTCTGTAGCACTCCAGCCTGGATAGCCAGACCAGCTCCTCCAGCCTTAGCAAACTGGACATTAGAACACTGTGAAAGTATATGGAAATGAGAGTACACAACCCCTGCTGCTCTTTGTGGCAGCTGTGAGAATACCCCCAGGAAAACTTCTGAAAAAATTAGAAAGTACACTAAAAAAAAGGACAAATGTTCAGAATATCAAACTTGTAGTTTCACACGTTCTGCCTGAGTTCTTTCTTACAAAATTTTATAATATGCCAAATTCAGACTTAACATTAATATAAAATCACATTAAATTCCAGTTTCTGGCTACTGAAGTCAAATAGATTATAGATTATACCTATATACTAAAAATTAATATTTTTTATTATTTATTATTTTTTATTATTTACCATTATTTCCTTATTAATGGACCAAAATGAGTATTTGATCCCTTAAACCCAGAGTTAGTGTCCTGTAAGCCCCACCAAGCATCAGCCTTCCTGATGGTTTGAAACAAGTGAAAGAGGCACCAGGTGGTGCCTGGTGGAACAGCCTGGCACAGGAACAGCTCAGGTGTGTCCTTGCTCTGCTGTAACTGCCCGTGTGCAGACCTTTACCTGCTCCACACAGGTGATCCCTCACAGCTAAACACCCCTAAATTGTTTTTCTCAACCTTGCTCCAATCCCCCTTCTGTCCAAGCTCCACCTCTTCCAGTCAGTGAGACCCCCACATTTGTGCCCCGATCTTCCAGTGGTGCCCACATGAAATCTTGGCCAGAGGTAGGAGCCATGTGGCACCAGGGGAGCAGCTCAGGTGCCCACCTCTGGAACAAGAGCATGTGGCCAAATCCCAGCTGAGACATTGCAGCCAGCACTAAGGGTCCTGTGGGAGATGAGTCAAGATCATTTCTGAGTCTAAAGGCAGATTAACGACCTGAACAGTGCCCAGGGAGCTGCTGCAGGTGGAGCACCAGGCAGTGGCTGCCCCCCTTGCAGAAGGTCATAGATGGGGGGACACTGCTTCTTCAGGTCTGAGAATTCTGGGAATTCATGAGGGGTGTTCTGCAGGAATCTGAATAAGTATTCAGCACTGTTCCACATTAGGGAAAGCTAAACTGAGGAACAGAACCTTTCCCACAAGGTGCATGGTCAGAGCATCCAGGATGTCTCTTGAGGGTGTGGGGAACATGTAGGTCAGTCAGCAGAGGATGTGTGAGTTCTCACCCTGCTCTTTCCCCTTCCCCAGGGGATGAAGGAGCTGAAAAGGAGATGTGGAGGGCCAGGGCACTTCATGTGCAGATGTGAACAGTGGGTTCTACAAGACATCAAGGTTTTTCTTGATGAAACACTGAGATACCTTCAGCCCTCAAACCTTCATCCTCACCAAGGCGAAGGGCAGCACCATGTGGTCCTTCCTGAAGGGTCACACAGAGCTGGTTGCTGATCACTGGCTCAGCTTTCCCTCTGGAAAATGTAGTTTGGAGGTTTAGGACAGAGCAGAGTGGAAAACCAGTGTGGATTTGGGGTTAGCAGGGCACCTTTGGCCACTGCACATCAACAGTTCTTTACAGAGTCATGATGGCATCAAAAGCAGAGGCTGTCAGAGCCCTGGAGCTGTCTGTAGGAGAGAATGGCTTTGACATGTTTTGCTACTCATGCTGTTTAACTCTTGAAATAAGAGTATGTCTCCCAAGCACAGCAACCTCCACTGTGACAGTTGCTGCACTGGGACAAAGATCTCCATACCAGAGGAATGCTGCCTTAGCTCCCTTCTCAAGCCAGTTCCTGTTTTTCCAGTGGTCTCCAGCACAACAAGATCCACGAGATTAGAGCAGACACCTTTGTGCAGCTGCTGGCCCTGCGCTCCATGCAAGTATTTCTGCCAGGGGAGCAGCTGGGGTCCTGCTGGGGAGGGGGGCTCTGAACCCAGAGGGGCTGGGCAGTTCCCAACCTGCCTCTGTCTCTGCTGAGAGGCTTTCCTGTTGAGTCCCTCTTCCATTCCACCTTAGAGAAGAAGAGGGCACAAACCATCCTTTTGGCTTCCCCTGTGCCTGCAGACCCCCTCCTTCCTTTCCCCCTCGTGCCCACACCCCACATGCTCTCACCACGTGCTGCCAAGGCAGAGCCCACCTCACAGACAAGCCTCCTGAATGCCAAGAGGGACTCAGGGCAGGGATTTCCCCCCCTGTACCTGTCCTACACAGGCTGGTCCTGGACCATGCACTCCTGGAACACCCATGCAGAGCATCCCATTTGGTTTGAAAGTTCCTCCCCACAACCCAAAATTCCATGTTCCACCTACCAAGTGCCCCCAGGCATGCTCTTCCCACACACACAGAGTGACCTCTTAAGTGCTTGGCTCCTTGGAGAGCTGGCAAGGCCCTGAAGGGCACTACTGGTTCTGTGACATCTGGGAAGAGCCCTGACAGTCTTTATTTGCTGTTCTGTTAGGAAGTGAACTAAATCACACAAAATCCTTGCCCATGGTGCAGCAATGTGAGTGCCATTTAGTAGCCCAGCTTTCCTGGGATCCCGTGAGTGTCAGGTACAGCACAGCTCCAACTGCCCAGGAACACTGAGGTGTGACAAGTGACACTGCAGACACTCAGGGAAACATGAGCATGCTGCCCCAGCCCAGCCACACACAGCTGAGCAAGCCATAGCATGGCCTCATCTAGTCCTGTGGAAAGGATTTATCCCACCCAATGTCACACACTTCTGAGCAGGTTCTTGGGTCCCTTAGAGCTGGAGAGATGAAGCTTGTCCTGTAGTCAGCCTTAGGGCAAGAAAAGTGTCCCAATTTGCTGGTTTCCTCTACTCTGGTGACAGAGGGAGTGGAGCACTCTCACCTGGATGGAGGCAGAGGGGACCCCTTTACTGAGGGAACTCAGTGAATCCAAAGCACCTGTACATGGCAGGAGACATTCTAAAATCACCTTCCCCAGACCCCTGGCCCTTTCTGCCCTTGCTGCACCCAGCACTGGGTGGTGTTCTGGCACTAAGGCATGACCTGTTTGGCATGTTGGCAAAAAAATCCCAAATTTACAGAAATTAAGCCAGAAAAAACTTTTTCCATTGGTCTCAGCAGAAGAGCTCCTGCACAGCAAACTCTTGTGCCCTCTGTTAGAAATCACCCTTGTAGAGACCCAGACTTGTCTGTGGGGAGCTGCAATGGGACAGAAATTGCTGCTGACAAAGGGGCTACAGATCCCACGTGTTCCCACCAGGGCCCCTAGCCAGGCAAGTGTCAGCAGCTTCACTGCCCTGCCCTGCTCTCTTCTTACTGCTGTGTCCTTGCCTTGCAGAGACCTGAGTTGGAATTACATCCAGTTTATTCACCCAGAAGCCTTTGTGACCCTGCACTCCCTCACCAAGCTGTAAGTTGCAGGGATATTTCTTTCACAGTGGACCATGGATAGGAGGTACCTGAGGACCTCAGACTGACTCCCTGGGCTACCAGAACACCTGGGATTTAGATGCTGGAAGACTGATGTGTTGAGGTGCATGTCTCAGCATTGATGTGGACAGAACAAATCCCAAGGTTCCCTATTAATACTATTAAAAAAGGGATGATGAAGCGCAGAATGAGCCATTTTCAAGAGACTCTCTGAAGATGAACACTTAAACCTCCATTTCCTGATGCTTTCATAGCTGCCTTAGGTGCCTTTAAGGAAGATCAGCATGATGGGCTCTTTCTGCAAGAGTCACTGCAGAAACTGCCATCTGTGCTGGCTCTGGAAGGTCCCCAGTTCTCAGCCCCCTCTCTAAGACTCTTGGGTATTTTATGGGCTGGGATCTGCAGTCATTCCTGACCTACAATGGAGGAAGAGAGGTGTGGGGCACATGTGTGCACAGTGAGGGAGATACCACCCAGAGCTGCCAGCATGGCCACTCACCCCAGGCCCTTTCCCAGGCACTGCAGTGTTCATCTCCAGAGGCTCCTGGCCCCAGTGCAGCACCAGCCACACCTCAGCATCACATCAAGGGAGCAGTTGAGGCAGTGGCAGTGCCTTCTGCTAGGCTGAGAGACCACTGGCAGCAGAGCCCTGACCGTGGTCTCCCTCTCTGCTTCCCCCCCACCAGGGACTTGACTGACAACCAGCTGGTCACGCTGCCCCTGGATGGTTTGGCTGGACTGACCCATCTGAAGCTCCAAGGCAACCCAGCTCTCTCTGAGCCCTTCACCAAGGAGAGCTTCCCCAAAATGAGGTACTTGGAGTGTTGGCTCTTTCCCTTCTGGTGGCCAGCACAGCCTGTATTTGCTGACAGCACTCAGCCTCCTGCTCTGCTGGCCCACCTCGTGCTGTCTCCACGCTTGCAGGCCCATGGGTAGAGGAAGCTCCATCTGCTGCTAACACATCTCATCTCTAATATGTTCATGGGAGAGCAGTGATGTGCTCCCAGGCCACCACCCCAAACACACACACACAAGTGGAAAGCGTGGAGCAGGCCCAGCTCAGGGCTCCTCTCAATGGAAAACATTCCCAGAAGCAGTCCTACCTAATGACATCCAGGTTTTCTTCCATAAACTCTGCTTGTGTGGCCCCGTCTTGTCTGTTATGGATTAACGAGGAGCCTGAAGGGGTCAAGCTGATCAAGGAGAGGCTGCAGAGGGCTCAGAGCAGAGTGCTGTGCTGCAGGCTCAGACTTTCCTGACCCTCCTCTGCTCCTGGGTCTCATTGTGCCCTCAGGTTTAGGTACCCATGGTCCAGAGAGTGAGAACTCCTCCCAGATGATCATCTCTTGCTTGGGTGTCCCAGGGAGTTCCCTTCAAGCCAAGAATGGATGAGCTGATGCTCTCACTCATCCAGGATGGGTTCCCAAGGCTGGAGCTTCTCCAGTTTACACACAGGGCTGGGGTCACAGGTCACTGCACCAACATGGGGCTTGATAGCTCAAACCTGAGGAAGAGTGTGGAGCTCTGCCTTCAGGCTGCCCCAGCAGTGGTGCCTGCAGGGCTCTCTCTTCTGACTCTTTTAACTCCTAGCTGGGGTCTGTTGCATGACTGGTATCCAAATGGCAGGGGATTCCAGAAGCTTTTGGAGGGGTTTCTACACCCTTGATGGTAGAACAATAGAATGGTGTGGGTTGGAAAGAAACAGTAAAGCTCTGCTCATTCCACCCCCTGCCATGGGGCAGGGACATTTTCCACTATTCCAGGTTGCTCCAAGCTCCATCCAGCTTGGCCTTAAACACTTCCAGGGATCCAGGGGCAGCCACAGCTTCTCTGGGCACCCTGTGCCAGGGCCTGCCCACCCTCACAGGGCAGAATTCCTTCCCAATATCCCATCAAACCCTGCCCTTTCCAGTAGGAAATGAGGATTCCTTGTCCTGTCCTGCTAGACCCTTGTCCAAAGTTCCTCTCTAGCTTTCTTCACAGAACCACAGAATCAGAGAATCATTACTGTTGATGAAGACCTGTGGGACCATCGAGTCCAAGCTGTGCCCAATCCCCACCTTGTGACCCAGGCCAGAGCACTCAGTGTCACATTCAGTGGTTCCCTGAACGCCTCCTGGGATGGGGACTCCACCACCTCCCTGGACAGCCCTTTCCAATGTCTAACAAGCTCTTCCTTGAAGGAATTCTTCCTGATTCCAACATGAGTCTCCCCTGGTGTAGTTTGTGGCCATTTCCTCTCTCCCTGCTGCTTGGTGCCTGGGAGAAGAGACCAACCCCCAACTTATTACAGTCATGAGTTGTAGGGAGTGAGAAGGTCCCTGCTGGTGGGGGAGAGCTTCCCTTTCTCCCCTCAGCCACTCTTCATATGATTCACTCTCCAGACCCTTCCCCAGCTCCATTTCCCTTTTCTGGACTGACTCCAGCCCCTCAATGACAGCCTTGAAGTGAGGGGTCCAGAACTGAACACAGGACTCAGGCTGCACCCTCACAAGTGCCAAGCCCCTCTAGGCCCTGGCAGGGGCTCTGAGCTCTCCCTGGAGCCTTCCCTTCTCCAGGTGAACACCCCCAGCTCTCCCAGCCTGGCTCCAGAGCTGAGGGGCTCCAGCCCTCAGAATATCCCCATGGTCTCCTCCTGACCTGCTCCAACAGGCAATCCCTTGTGCAGGGTGGGACAAGGTCAGCACTTCCAGGGTGTTTCTCCCCTAAATTACTTCCATTGGCATTTCTTGAGCTGGTTTGGATTTGTACCAGAGAAGCTGAGCCTGCAGCAGTGCTTCAGGGAGGCGTGCCAGGCAATGGAGCCATTAACATTCCCTACATTTTGGGGTACTGCCATTAAGTAGCCTTCCTCTTGGGGCATGTGTCTGGAGGAGACTCCTGAGAGCAGCTCAGCCTTGCTGGGAGGATCTGCACCTCCCTACCACCTTGCAATAATAGGATCTAATTTGGAGCTTATAACAGGAAACAAGCTTGTATACAGAGTTTCCAGACCCTCCCGGGGCTCAGCCAGAAATGTTTGGGAACATAAAACAAAAGCATATTTTTAGAATATAGAGTTTTAACATATTTACTGATCTTGTCAGAGGACCTTAATTGTCTGGAAAACCTGGGGTTCCTTTGCCTTCATTAGCAGTCTCCCTGACTTCCAGCAAAGCCAAAAATGCAGCTGCTGACAGCCTGGTATTGCATCCAGATGATGTTCAGCTGCTTTTGAATTAACCTTGTAATACATGCTATAATTAGCAACTAACAGTTCAACTTTCAAGTAGAAATCAGACATTTTTAAATAACTTGCTTCACTTGGGAGACCTGAGAATTCCCTGCCTCAGCTGGCACTCCTGGAACTGGAGTTTGAAGGTGACCTCAACAGCAAGCAAGGGAAGGCTTGCTCTAGGGAAGCTTGTCTCCTTGAAGGAAAGACAGGATGCCTGGAAAAACATGGCCTTGGGGTAAAAATTGAAGACTGAACATTGCATATTGGAGAGAGGGGCTAGTTTATTCTGAGGAGAACAGCAGAAGGGTTTTTAGGAGCGTGGTGGTTTAGGAATGGTATTCTCCAATTTAGTATTCCTGCTAAAACCATGCACCACTCACTCCTCCCCAACTGGAGGCACAAAAGGCCAAGACCATGGGTTGAGATAAGAACAATTAACTGGAAACAGCAATGAGATAAGACACAAACACTAACAGCAACAATATTAATAACAAAAAGTATAAGAAAAGAAAGTTATTTACATGGAAAGCCCACAACAACAAATGAATTCCAGATGGCTCCCCCATCACATTTTCTCCTTTCCCTCCAGCCCCCAGCAATGAGTAAGATGGTACAGAACAACCTCTGGGTCCTGGCCATGCTCCCTCACTCCTACTGCAAAAATTAACCCTGTTCTGACTGGAACCAGGACAGGGAACTATCTGGGAACTTTAAAGCAGTTTCCAAACCTGGTGTTTGACAACGTTCTCTTGACTGACAGTGTTTTAAGCACCAAAAGTGGGTCAGTGCAGAGACACCATGGGCTGCCCTGGGTCCACTCCCTGTCCTACATGGGGTCCTTCTCCAAAGCCAAGTCCCTCTCCACTGCAACCATCACCATACAGACCAGTTTTTGTCATGTCAGCAGCACAGGTATCAAAACTGGAATGATACAGAGAAGATTAGCATGGCTCCTGCACAGGGACATCCAGAAATTCATGGGGTGTTCCATTTTTTTTTCTCTCTGAGGTTAGCTCAGCTGGTTAGAGTACAGTGCTAATAGTGCCAGCCCTGGGGGTGTGATCCCTGTAGGGGCCAAACACTTCAGAGCTGGACATGATGATCCTTGTGGGTCCCTTCCAACTCAGAATATTTTGTAACTCTGTATGGATGAGTTTCATCGTTGAACAACTGAAGGAACTCAGCAAAAAGTGCAAAGCAATGGAGTCAGGTCATGGAGGGGACACACCTTGAAGTTCTGCTTTCCTCTGTGCAGAGTCCTGGAGGTGCCCTATGCCTACCAGTGCTGTGCCTATGGGAGCTGCAGCAGCTTCTTCAGGGTGGCCAGCCAGTGGGAGGCAGAAGATGTGAGCCCTGAGGAGGAGGATCCCCACAAGAGGACCTTGGAATTGTTCCCAGGTCACGCTGATAACCACTGTGAGTAATCGGGGCTGAATGGTGATGGGTCCCTGGGCAGGGCTGTGAGCTTGGGCACAGTCCTGCACTTGCAGGAGTGGTGCCACCATCCTCAGTCAGAGGTGTCACCTCCTCGGAGAGGTGGCACTGCCTCAGGGAGGGCAGGCTGAGCCTTCTTCAGCACGGGTGGCCCGTTGCTTTGAACAGCTCCATCTGGTGACCCTGCGTGGGAGAAACAGTAGATGTGGCACATCCAAACCCTCACCATGGAACCAGCAGACCCAGCAGCCCCCACAACAGGGACATGTTTGTCAGTTTGGCCTTGCTGGCTATAGAGGGGGAATGCTCAAAGCACTGGAGGGTGGCTGAGGCTGGGACAACTGGGTTGGCCATCAGACTTTTGGGCAGTGTGGAGCCTTTTGCAGGACATCAGTCTCGGTTTTCACATCGAGAGGAAGGACCCTGGGATTAATCTGAGTAAGAGAATGAACTCAAAGGCCTGGAATATCCCACTGACTGGAGGTAGAGAGACATGAGTGTGTGCTACTTTTGTGCACACCCCTGGTGTTACAAGGATGCTCAGGGTTAGGTGTGACCACAGGACAAGTGTGGAGAACACAGCACAGGGACTGGCCAAGGCAGGGGAGAAGGAGCTCCATGGTCAAACAGCACTTTCTGTCCAAGAGTCAATTAATTCTGTGCTCCAAAGTGTGCAGCTCTGCACAGACTGCATGAGGCCATTTCCAGGAGGCCAGCAGAGAGTGCAAGGCATCCCTGCACTCCCAGCCCCAAAGCACAGCAGCAGCTCCAGCACAAAGCTGCTGTGATCCCTCTGCAAGAGAATCTCAGAATAACATAAAGAAAAACGTAAGCCCCTTTGCTTCCTCTCTAAGTGCTGGAGAGTGCAAACAGCATTTCAGGACACAGCCTGGATGCTGCTTCTATTTCTGTATTTGTGTAAACACAGTGCACTTCTGAGGTCTGAGACATCCTGTAGGCAAATCCACATGGTAGATGGAGAGAGGGCTGTGCCCCTGGAGAGCCCCTGACTCACCTGCTCTCAGGAGCATCCAGCCACAGCCAGGGGCTCTGCTGTGTCCTCCCACTCCTGAGCAGGCAGGACTGGATCTGGAGCAGATACAGACCCAGAGGGCTGGACCTGTGTTATGGGCAGGATGACCAAGACACTTTGTGACACAGCCAGCAAGTGACCCACAAGCCCTGTGCTCCTGCTGTGATCCTCAGAGCCTAAGAAAAAGCTTTAGACATGCAAAGAGTACAGCCAGAGGGTAGCAAATGTGATTCCTGCTGCTGTGATGTGGCTCCAGGATGCATGGTAGACTTGGTGGTAACACTGGCCAGACGGTACAGAGGAGTCATGTAACAGTCATTGCTGCAGGATTTCATTCTGAGCCAGGTCACTTTTTCCATCATTAATGCAGCCCATACTGTAGCAGTCCTAGTGCAGATAGTTGTGGGGTTTGCCCAGCAAATTAAAGCATTTGTGGAAAGATCTGGTTTGTGACAAGGGACCACAGACCTGCTTTTGCTCAAAGTCTTTGATGTCCCAAAGGATGCTCTCACCTGGGCCAGTCAGCAGACCAAAACCTACCACAGGGTCCCAGGCCTCCAGGCCAGTCTCAGCCTCGATGGTGTGTTCAGGAGATGTTGGGACCCAGGGGAATGCTGACTGATTCTAAGACGTGCCAAATGAGACTATTTGCAGCTCATAAAGGCTCCCGTTTTCAGATGTTAAAGCATTGGATCTGGTTTGAAATATCAAAGCACAGAGGTGCAAATGTGAAATGCACAGGAACATCATTCCCATGCAGCTTTTGCAGATGACTCTCCAGACCTCCAGCAACAGGGTCTGCTCTTGATGGTTAGGGGTTTGTGATATTGCTGTTTTACTTAATTAATCATTGCTTTATGTCTGTTCCCTGTGCTTCCTGATGGCCATTGGTGGCATTTAGCTGGGTTATATGAACTTAGGAACACATTCTCATTAAAGAGGAAAAAAGCTCCCAAACATTCCTTTCATGCAAGAGGGAAAGTGGTCTGCTGAAGAGAAAATACCTCAGGGCTGTGTTGCAGCAGGGTCCAGCCAGGCTTGCAGGGCTCTCAGATGCTGTGGGAGAGGACAGGGAACACTTCCAGACAGCTCTGTCCTCTCAGCCTCGTGCATTGCTTCCAGTCCTTCCCAAATGAGTCCACAGAGCCTCAGGGCAGTGAGAGGCTACGTGTCCCAGGTAGCCATGGAGGGACAAGAAATGGCTCCCAGTGCCCTGCCCTGCCTGGCAGGGGCTCCTGCAGCCTCTCCTGCTCCCATATCCAGCACCCATCCCAGAGCCAAGCCCAGCACCCGAGGGACCACCTGACTCCAGACACAGCACACGTGGTGCCACAGAGCCCAGGGCCAGATCAGCTCTTCCCCCAGGGCCCTGGGTGCCTGGAACTGCCCCCCACACCAGCCAAGTGTGTCCATTCCCATCTGAGTTACAGCCACCTGAGGCCCAGAGTGGTGTGGTCAGTGCACACCTCATCATTCTGTCACCTTGTCAAAATGGATATTTAAGGTCTCATTTCCAGCACTTTCAATATTTAGGATGTCATAGAATTCTAGAATGGTTTGGGTTTGGGAAGTGCCTTGAAGCTCTCCTCGTTGTCCCCCTGCCATGGCAGGGACACCTGCCACTGTCTCAGGTTGCTCCAAGCCCATCCAGCCTGGCCTTGGACACTTCCAGGGATCCAGGGGCAGCCACAGCTTCTCTCCAGCTCTCTTGGAGCCCCTTTAGACACTGGGAGGGTCTCTAAATCTGGGGCCTTCTCTGCTCCAGGCTGGGTAATCCCAGTTGTCTCAGCCTCCTTGGATTGCCACTGGCAGTGTTCAGCAGGCACCCCCTGCCCCAGGTCTGTGCCCTGGCTGAGCAGGAGCCCAAAGATGGCTCGTCCTGTCTCCAGGACAGCCCCCAGCAGCTCCCAACAGAGGCTGCAGAGGAGGGCAGGAAAAGTGCCCTGGGGCACTTCCATCACCATCCCAGCCCCTCCCTTGGGAACCTCTGGTTTGAGGATAGAAGGGATATATTCACCTGCAATCACGTGTTTGCAGTGATGGAACAAAGCTGTGGGAAGTGAGAAGGGAACACACAGGCAGGGTTACCCTGGGCAGTGCTTCCCCCAGCCAGCACCTCCAGCAGCTTGTGAAGTTACTGCTGAACTTCTGCAGCCACCTGGCAAACCCTGCAGGGTCCTTAGAGGGACTCTTCTCCTCCTGTCACTCAGGAAAGCTGCTCAGACCCATCCCAGGGTCTGCCCAGGCCCCTTGCAGCCCTCACACCGAGATGGGGACAGGTCCCTGCAAACCCTGGGGACTGCCCTGGCTGAGACAGGCTGAGGGAGCAAGCAGACAGCCCCAAGGGGAAAAAGCACTCAGCACAGTGTTTTCTGTTCTATCCCTTCCCCAGCAATTCTGCTCCTCTTCCTCTCACTTGACTTTTGGTACAGGCAGCTCCTTTCTCCTGGGAAGGGCACTACTGGCAAAGTGGGTTTTTCATAAGGCCTCAGAAAGTGGAGACAAAATTCAACTCAGCAAAATTCAAATAAATAACAGCTTTTTCAAAATCAATGCAGCCTGCCTTCCTAGGACACAACAGCCATTTTCCTTTCTCCATGGTTTCCAGGCTGGAGAGGGACTGGTTTAAGCAGAGAGAGGTACATTTTTCACTTTGAATCCCACTGTGCTGACTAAGGATTGCTTTGTAATCCCCAGCAGGCTCAGTAGTCCAGGCAAAACAAAAGATCATCCTTCAGTTCATGAAAATGTTTAACCTGGGCTTAAAACCAGGCTTTGAGGAGAAAATGGATGGCACAGGTTACACTTTCCCAAGGGCTGGGTCTAAGCAGAGCACAGAAAGAGCAAGCCTGGGTCTGTTTTATTCGGGTATCGTGTCTGCACATCACAGCCTCCGCACTGGGGCTGGAAGAGACACTGGAGATTTATAAGACTATAAAATACAAGGATGAAATATTTTTCCATCCCACTGTGAGTGTTTCCTTGCCAGGCTCCAAAGCAGCAGTAATATTTCAATTCTTACACAGACAGATTTTAAAAATGACCTTTTTTTCCAAAGCTCCCTGAAGCTGAGAAAGCCATGAAGCTTGTCAGGAGGCACTAAAGATAGCACGTTATTTGTCATCATCCTTTAATCAAATAATCCCAGTCACATTTTCAAACACAGGCAGAGAGCATAGCTTATGAGAGGCACCCCTTCTAAACAGATTAGACACATATATCCCACTCAGGTCAGCCCTATTTTCAGTGCTTTGGAAATTTGCCTTCCTGGCTAGTGTCTAAGATGCCAGGTGCACACCTGGGCTCCAGCATCTCTCCATTCATCCAAGAGTTCATCCCACAGCCACAGATCCAGCTCTCTGGCTACCAGGCTAGAGCAAGAACAAAACCACATCCTTTCCCTTTCCTCCCACTGGCAGAAAACCCTCCCAGGATCTCCACTGGGAGCTGAAGGCTGTGCTGGTGCCATGGGTGGGAACAGGGCAGCAGGACAGCAGCTGTGCTCCCTGTGTCCCAGTGCTGTCAGCCAGCAGGGCTTAGGGAACAGGCACAAGGAACAAAGCAGAAAAGCACATTGTGGATGCCATTCACCCTGGTGACGACCTACACTGCAAACACAGCTGAGGGCTCAGCCCCATTCCTCTCCAGCAGCTTCTTCTTCAGCCAGGGAGTCTCTGCTTGACCCTCAGCAAGCCCCAGCCTGGCTCAGGGTGCAGCTGCCAGCACGACAGAGATGCTGGTGCAGGGCTGGGCTCTGCAGCCTGGCTGCAAAAAACCCATGGATGCAAAATCTGCAGCCACAGGCAAACAGTCTGCCCTCAGCAAATCCTGGGAACATCCACAATTAAAAACAGGGTGCCACAGCCCCAACATTTTACAGGGCATAAAATAAAGCAATAAATGTTGTGTTCCCTTGTCTCTTTGCTGCTGAACTGTTTGGTGGTAGTGGCTGCTGATGAAAAATTTGTGCTGCAAGAAGAGGCTGATGGCTCCCTCTGAACAAAGTCCCAAAATCCCTGTTGATGAACAAACATTGGACAAGGCCTGCCCAGAAAGCTCCCACAGAGAAGATGCATTTGAAGGCTTTGTGTTCTGTAACCACACAGGCTGGAATATTTCTTTGCTTTTAAAAAAGAGTGCTGGGAAGAGGGAACCACAGTCACACAGCTCTGGGATCTGGGGCTCTTATACTTCAAATGTTGGGAGTAGCCTAAAATCAGAGGGCTTGGCTACACTGCAACACACCAACGTTTACAAGATCTTCTACAGCAGTGACTGCAGGGGACAAACTGTACACCAGCAGCTACTTTGAACTTGCAGGCTGGGAACTGGCTGGGAAGGTCTGTGTGGAGGAGAGGCAGCAGGGAAAGCTCCTGACCCAGTTGGCTCTGATGGTTCTGCTTGTTCTTATGTGAGCACCATTTCTTGTTCTTTCCTCCCCAGATGACCTAGATGCAGATGATCTTCAGTTGGACCTTGAGGAATCAAAGCTGCATCCCACTATTCAGTGCACACCAAGCCCCGGTGAGCAGCCAGGGAAACCCTTTGAACAGAGCTGGGATCCCCTGAGCTTCTCTAAATCCCCAGGATCCTCCAACACCTTTCAGATCAGAAGCCTGATGGGTTTGGCTTAGGCCAAATGGGGGACAGCACCCTGTTGGATGTAGCTGCCCTCCCAGGAGGGGAGGCCCAGGTCAGGACAAGCCTGATCAGGACCCCCAGCTCTTCCATCCACCGACCTGCTGCACTCACATCTGGCTCCCCTGTTCCCTTGCATGACTTACACTTGGCTTTGCCTCAGCCAGCCTGGGATACTGCAAGGCATTGTCCCTGCTGTCCTGATGTGCAAACTGCAGGGATACTTTGCTCAGTTTCCTGAGAAAGGGAGAGCAGGGAGGCACTGGACTTCACATGCTGGTTGGGGCTCAAGGAAGTTGCCTTCTTATTTTGTCCCTGTTCATAGCTTAGTAGGGTCCTACACAAGCACACCTGGAGGCTGGAGAGGTCTGGTTCCAGCCAGCCTGCTGTGGCACAGTGGCAGGGACAGAGTTTCTACCACTTGTTCCACTGAGTTTGTAGCAAAAAGAACAAGATTTCAGCTGAGGGCATGTCCTGCTGCCTGGCACTCTGAGCTTCACCTCCTTTGAGATGAAGAAGATTTCTCTGTTTACTCTAATTTTGTCTGCTCTCAACTGCCTAAAATTTCTACCACCCTGGGTTTGTTTTTGCTCAGCCACTCACTGAAACATCCCAATCCCTCCCAGAGGAAATTTTATGCCGTTGCCCACCCTCTCTTTCCCCACTTACTTCTTTTTTCTTTGGCAAACAACTTCCAGACAATTCTTTTAACCCCTCTATGACCTTCCCTTACTCACTCTTTCATCCATCCATCCATCATCCATCCATCCACCCACTTCTTTCTTTCTCCCAATATACTTCCATGTTCTGCCTGCCCAGACCCCTCTGTCCCTTCCCTCCCACACCAGCTCCCTCCCTGCCTCCCTCATGCCCAGACCCTTCACCTCGTGCTGCTCATCCCCTCTGTGCAGAGGACATTCATGCAGGAACAGAACCTCTCAGCCAAGGTCTGGAGTGTACAGAGAGAGGCTGGCAGTGGCAGAGCAGGATGCAGCATCCTGGCAGATCTCCACACCACCAACTCCCAGGGGGAACATGAGAAGGAGCAGGTAATGGTAGAGGGGCCCAAAGGCCAGGCTGACACCAGGAGTGTTGGTTGGTCTGGAGTCATGACCTTTTTACATTTTGGGAGCACTGATCAGCTTGTTGCTTCTTACATTTCATTTTGACCTCTCCCTGCACCTTTTTTTCTGCCGTAGACAAGATCTGAGAGGGTGACAGAAGCACTCCAATGTGGGGTCAGGAGCACAGAGGAGAGCCAAGAGGCAGCTGCAGAAGAGGGTGGACAATTTCATATTTTCCTTGCCAGCCCTCAGCATTCACGTGGCTAGCGAGGCCAGGAGAGGTCTGGGACTTGGCCACCACTCTGAGCGAGCAGCACCACTGGAGAGAAGCAGGTTCTGCTGGGTGTAACTTTGGGGTTTGTCTTCCAGGTCCCTTCAAGCCCTGTGATCACTTGTTTGAGAGCTGGATCATCCGCCTGGGAGTCTGGGTCATCGTGCTGGTCTCGGTGCTCTGCAATGGGCTGGTCATCCTGGCTGTCTTTGCTTCCCCCAGCTACCTCTCCCCGGTGAAGTTCCTCGTGGGCTCCATTGCTGGGGCCAACATGCTGACAGGCATCTCCTGCAGCATGCTGGCCCTCGTGGACACCCTCACCTACGGCCACTTTGCCCGGTACGGCGCCAGATGGGAAACGGGAGCGGGCTGCAGGGTCACAGGGTTCCTGTCCGTGCTGGCCTCCCAGGCTGCCATCTTCCTGCTGACCCTGGCTGCTGTGCAGTGCAGCCTCTCAGCCTCCTGTGTGCGGGGCTATGGGAAGTGCCCATCCCTAGGCAAGGTCAAGGCTGCTGCCTGCTGCTGCCTGTTGCTGTCCTCTGTGGCTGCCGTTCTGCCTCTCTTCTCCATTGGGGAATATGGAGCATCCCCTCTCTGCCTTCCATACCCCATCCCAGAGGGGAAACCCACCACCCTGGGCTTCACTGTGGCCTTGGTGATGACAAACATGCTCTGCTTCCTGACTATCACCGGCACCTACATCCGACTCTACTGCAACCTGCTGAAGGGCGAGTTCAGCGCTGTCTGGGACTGCGCCATGGTCAAGCATGTGGCCTGGCTGATCTTCACCAACTGCCTCCTCTACTGCCCAGTGGCCTTCCTCACCTTCTCCTCTACCCTCAATCTCTTCCTTATCACCCCAGAGGTCATCAAGTCCATCTTCCTTGTGGTCCTGCCCCTGCCCGCCTGCCTCAACCCCTTGCTCTACCTGCTCTTCAACCCCCACTTCAGAGATGACTTCCGCCTGCTGAGGCAGAAAGGGCAGGACAAGGGCAGCTTCCCCCAGTCCTGCAGGGCTGATGACATGGAAAAAAGCTCCTATGACTCCACCCAGGCTCTGGTGAACTTCTCTGACATCGACCACATGTGTGAGACACCTGATTCCCTGGGAGTGCGCCCCATCCTTGACAGCTACAGCTTCCCCTCCATGACACTCATCCCCTGCCAGCAGAGGGTGGGCACCAGGGGGAAGGAGAGGGGCTGCTCTGAGCATTGTCCCTGCCTCAACGACAGTGAGGTGCTGACAGCTTCAGAGAGCCGAGATCTGTCTGGCAGCAGCCTCCGGATAACCTTCCTGCCCTCCCCACCCACGCCGCCCTACACATCTCACTTCTAAACCTGCTGGGAGCAGCCGTGGGAACGGCCCCACAGCACTCACCGAGGGCCAACACCAGTGCCAAGGGGCCAGCAAGGTGACACAAACTGCTCCCTGAAAAGCACCAGTACAACCTGTCTACCCTCATCCCCATCATAGCTGCCTGGGCAACAGGCACTGCTCTGCCAGCTGCCCCTGGCCCAGAAGGGCTCAGACTGAGCTCCAGACACTCAGGGCTGGCCATGGGAGTGAGTCTCACTTCTGCCTGGGAGAGAGCCCCACTTGCTCAGGAAGTGGGACAAGGAAACCTTCCTCCTGCTCACCCTGCAGCATCAGCAGCCAGGAGAGCCTGCAGTGAAGCCAAGCTTGTCTTCTCAAGGCAGAGACCTCTTGGCCAAAGCCATCACTCTGTGGCAACCCTGGAAATGGCCAACCGTGATGATGTGGCCACTCACAGGAACCCCAGGCCTTGTCCTCTAGGGCTCTCTGCAGGTCCCATGCACCCCTGGAAATGGGCTGGTGTCTTTCTCACACCACAAAAAGCAGGGTATCTGTGCATACTCCTGAGTTTTGGACTGCCTCTGCTTTGGGAATCCCCACTCACTCACTGGGAGCCTCATGGGTTGGACACAACCCTCACTTCCAAACAAGATCAGGAGCTGGGGATGCTCAGTCTTTCAATCTGACTCACGGTGTCTCACAAGGGGTCTCTGAAACCCACAGCAGCCAAACCCAAACAGTTCCCAGAAAAACCCATGTGCTCTGCCTGAGGTCACCCAGCAGCTCTGAGCCAAGGCACTCAAGGGCACACTGGGCCCCCTCCACCTTTGCCACCACCCCCTTCAAACAGCACAGCACACCTGGGGCACTCCTGTCTGTAGGCACCTGGCTCCTGGCCAGATACGGTTAAAATGGGGTCTGGCTGCTGCCTCATTGCCCCAAACCTCACTCCTGGAAGAGGTTCTTGGCTCTGGGTACATGTCCCACACAGAGTGTAGCCGTTTTGGGGACTGTGTGCATTTTGGGGACTTCTATTTTAATGGCAGGCAGCTGATATAGAAGGAGGAAACAGAAATCATCATTGTGGGATGGTGGCATCAGGAGGACACAGGCCACTGGGAACAGCCTCAAATCCACTCCCTGCAGCTCAGGGATCTCCCAAACCCATTGACTCCATCACAAACCCTCCCAGTGCCACCCAGTGCAGCAGGGAGCCCTGCACTCAGAGCTCAGGCTCTGGGCAAACCTTTGGTTCTGATGATGTTACTGCAGCTGTTTGTCACTCATTTTCATGAGATAATAAATGAGCCCCGTTGCTGACCAGTGGCTGGTTTCTGTCCTCTTTCATGTGAGGAGCACCTTGGTGATCCTCTTGGCTGCTGCTGTGCCTTGGGTGTTGTCTGCATTGTCTGAGTGAGAGCTGGGAAAATTGTGTTGTGTCCACATCAGCTGACACCACCCTCCTCACCCCTGTTCTCAGGAGGGAAAAGATAAATCACCTGCTGCTTTATGCAGCAGAATTATAGCACCAGGTGCCTCTCCAGGTCCCGTGGACCAGACTCCTGTGAGCTGTACCTGGTTTGAGTTCATAGCAGGACAGAGTCTGTGACATAAAAGTATAAGGACATCATATAACAGGGTCTCCCATGCAAAGCCAGACTCACCAGCCAGAACCTGGCTCTGCTTCCCTCCTCTGCACTTGAGTGAGGCCTGTGGTCTTATCTCAAAAGTTGAAAAACTTGAGAGATAGCAAGAAATCAGAGGAACACGATTCAAGAATTAAAGAAGAGGCTGGGAACCCCAAATTTAGTGACAAAATCCAAAGCTCTGCTACAATCTTCTTTCACAGTGGGAGCTGTGAAAAACATGGCCTGTTGTGAGACTTGATTCCTGATCCAGACTTCTGATATCCTACACATGCTCAAAATCCATTTTCATGTTTGGCTTATTAAAAACACAGAGCCATTTTCTGCCATGTCCTTAGGGCTGCTGACATGCACAGGACTGGGAAAAACTCATCCTAGGTCGATTTCCAGAAACAAAATTCTCCTTTGGAAGTGGAGTCAGCCTCCTGGAGCTAGTCCAGAGGAGGGCTACAAAGTTGACTATAGAGGTGAAGCATGGGAAAAAGGTTGAGAGAATTGAGATTGTTCAGCCTGGAGAAAAGCAGCTCCAGGGTGACCTTACTGGGGCCTCCCAATACTTGAAGGGAGCCTGCAAGAAAAATGGAGAGAGATTGTTTACAAGAGCCTGGAGTGACAGGACAGAGGGGAATGGCTTCGAAATGACAGGGAGTAGGTTTGATTAGATATTGGGGAATACATTCTTGGCTGTGAGGGTGCTGAGGCCCTGGCACTCTGGTTTCCCAGAGCAGCTGTCGCTGCCCCATCCCTGGAAGTGTCCAGGGCCAGACTGGACAGGGCTTGGAGCAACCCAGGCTGGTGGAAGGTGTCCCTGCCATGGCAGACATGGGGCTGGATGAGCTTTAAGGTCCCTTCCCACCCAGAACAATTCTGTGATCCCCAACTTAAACTTAAATTCCCCAGCACATATCCTTACTCCAAAGGGAAATCTCTAATTGGAAGATTGATAATAATGAGCATCATTGCAAGTGACAGACTAACTGCAACCCTCTCTCTTGCCTGACATGCCCTGCCCTGCTGCTGGGAGTATCTTCAAGCAGTAGCTGAGGTACCCAAATGCACACAGGGTAGAAGCTGTCCCCAACAGAGGGTCATGTGAGTTCTCTAAGAGCATGAGGCCATCAGAGGACAGCCCTTCATCATGATGGCAGCAGGAGCTGAGCTGTGCACAAGAGCAGCACGATGGTGCATGGCCAGTGGAGCAGAAATGGAGTCCCCAGCAGGTACTCAGGGTTCCTAAACTGCCAGATGCTGTGCACAGCTCCTGTACATGTCAGGAGCCATGACTTGGGAGACTGTGGGGTGGAGGCAACAGCTTCTTTTTGGGATAACACAAGTTACAGCCCTCATCTAAAGGGTCTCTATACAGTTTCAGCCTAGTAAGTGTTTCAGGTGGTGGCCACTGTGGGGTAGAGCAATGGCAAACAGTTACAGACACACTAGATGACACTGAACACAGAGGAACAGGGAGTCTGAGCCCAAGGTTGGCAGGAGTCTGGCACTGTCAGCTTTCCAGGGCTCGTGCTTACCACCTTGGGAGCTGGCTGAAGAGGAGGGAGAGCATCTGAGAGAGCCCAGCCCAGGAGCAGCCTGAGATAACCACAGGGTTGATACAGGCAAAAGCACTGCCCTTCCCATGAACGATTTCCCCAGGAAGCTGTGGAAAACTCCACTGTGGGTCTGTGCAACAGCCCTCTGGGTTGTGTGGGTTCCTTGTTCACACTCTCTTCTCCTAGATGAAGTGATGGCCATGAGCCCTGCAGGTCCTGTCTGTGCCAGAGCCCAGGCCAGCCAACCTGAGACCCACAGCACCTCAGTCCATCTCTCAGGGCCTCCACAGCAGATGCTGTCCATGGATGTGCTGACCATTACTTCCAGCTCACCCAGAATCCCCACTGCCTTCTGCCTCACTGATGTCTCCTGGCACATGCCTGGAGGGGGTCCCCAGTGAGCCAAGGACAGGCTTCAGGGCACCTCTGGGGAAGGAGACACTGAGAAAGCACCAGATCACCCCAAAGGGACCTGAGCCCCAAAAGCACACATGCTGTAAAGCACAGGAGCTTTTCCTCACTGCTCAATGGGGAACCTTTTACCATTAAGAGTCCCTTGGCTCCATCCAGGGAAGCTGAGTTGCCTCTGAAAGCTAGTGCCCATCTTCTGGCAACTCAAGAATTGTCAGCCTCAGAGAGAACAAAGCGACATGGACACTGCACAATGCACCAGCCAGATTCCTCTTATCCAGCTCCCATGGCCACAGAGCCCTTCCACACACTCCACAGGCCAGTAGGGGAACTTAACTGAGCACAAGCTGGTTGTGGAGCAGAGATCTGCTCCCTCTGCTCCTCTGGCCCCATCAGCCCCCCAGAGCCCATCTGCAGCAAACAGAGCCTGAAACCCTCTCTGAGCTGTGTTCCTTGCAGGGTTGCTAAGGGGAAAGGAGAGAACATAAACACAGAGCATGTTCTGCACTGACTGAAGAGGTGCCTGAGAAACAGTGAAAGTGTATGGATCTGCAGATGTGCAGGAAACAGAAACCAGCACCTTTCTATTGCTGCTGCAGGCCATAAATCCACAGTACAAGCTCTCTGGAAAATGCTCATTGAAGTGCCTTTCACCACATCTCTTAACAGTCTTTCCACCCTACGAAGCACTAAGTTCAACAATCATTTAAAAAAAATAAAAGGTAAAAGCAATCTTTCCCCACTCCACCTCCCTTCTTAGCAGCTGGTTTGGCCCTTACTGGTGCCACTCTGCCCAGCTTTGGGCAGCTCAGCCCTCAGCCAGTTGCTGGTACCAAGGGGTGACCCTGCTGCTTCTGCAGGCAGCACATCCTGCCTTCATTAGCCAGTCCTGTGCAGAAGCAGGAGTCAACTGAGATTGTGTCACCCACTTCTGGTCACCAACACAGGTGTGAAATGATCTCAGCAAGGCCAGAACAGAGGGAAGTTCTTGCTCCCCATCCTCCAGCAGCAAGAGCTCATCAGGCTGCTCTTCTGCCTCCTCTCAGCTCGGGTCAGGTGAGACCCCACCTGCAGCTGCCTCCACTTCTTGGGCCTCCAACACAAGGTAGATGTGGATCTGTGGGAACAAGCTCAGAGGAGGCCACTACACTGATCACAGGGCTGGAGTCCCTCTGCTCTGGAGCCAGGCTGGAGGAGCTGGGCAGGTTCAGCCTGGAGAAGAGGAGGCTCCAGGGAGACCTCAGAGCCCCTTCCAGTGCCTAAAGGGGCTCCAAGAGAGCTGGAGCTGGAGAAGGACTTTCAACAAGGATCTGGAGTAGTAGGACAAGTGGGAAATGGCTTCCCACTGCCAGAGGCCAGAGTTAGATGGGATATTGAGAAGGAATTCTTGGCTGTGAGAGTGGGCAGGCCCTGGCACAGGGTGCCCAGAGCAGCTGTGGCTGCCCCTGCATCCCTGGAAGTGTCCAAAGCCAGGCTGTATGGGGCTTGGAGCAAGCCAGGACAGTGGAAGATGTCCCTGTCCATGGCAGAGGCAGAACAAAATGTGCTTTAAGGTCCCTTCTGACCCAAATAATTCAGATTCCATGATTTCAAGTGAAGCTGGGCTGGGAGTCCCAGTATGAAAAGGCCACAGTTCTGAGCTGGGGACACAGTGCAACAGCCTGAGGGGGCAGGAGGACACTGAGGTGGCGGGACAAGTTGAAAGGGAGGAGGTTGAGGCCATTGTGGGCTGCATTTTGGCTGAGGACCAGTATTAGAGGCAGAGGCCCTGGAGTGGCAGGGTGACAGGCACAGCTGCTCTGGAAGCCATTGTCAGGGCTGGGCACCTTTGAGGTTTCCCCTGCACGTCAGCAAGGCACTGCCAGGACACCCTGAAGGCAGACATGGCCTGCTTGAGGAGGATTTTGGCCCTGGGGGACCCGGAAGCATTGTGTAGCAGGACAATGTGGAGGCGCTTTGTAGGCACGCTCCGATGTCAGTGCTCCCCTCGTCCAGCCCTCCTGGCTGGAGATGTGCAGCTCCTCTGAAACAAAGCCATGGAGCAAGCACCCTACGGTATTGTTTTTTCAGTCTCATTGTTTTTTCCACCAACATTGTGATTTCTGTAAGACTGGGCCATGATTGGGAATGCTTGGGGTGGCAGCACGGCCGTGGCCACGGGAATGCAAGTGATGTGCATGGGATGGCAATGTCTGGTACTGGCCTCCTTGGAGGCCAAAGGAAAACAGACAGTTTGGAGAATGCAAACCCACCTTCAACACTGGGATGGACCACACATCAGGCCTGGCAGGTGACCTCAACAGTTCCAGGTCATACCTGAGCTACTAAGGGGTTAATACCTTGTGCCTGCTCTCCAGTGACACAAAACCACATTCACATTTTCAGGCAATCTTTTCCATTACTGTCCCAGACCTGACTGGCAGCTTCCAGACTCTCATTCACGCAACATTTGCTGGTTTGAGCTTCTAGAAATGAAACAGAGGCACTTCATCTCAGCTTTTCATCTCTGAATATTTTCTTAGCTGTAATTCCTGCTGGGATCTTTTCCCTGCCACCCAGACCCAATGGACCTTTTCTCCATATGGACACTGTGCTCCCAGCCCTGAATCCCCACACACCTCTTCCTTCCATCACAGACCCAGGAAAGGGCTGCCAGTTGGTGTAGTCCAGAGCAGGAGCATCACAAGCACCAAATATGTCAGCTTTTGTTCTCCAAGTGAAAGACACTGTGATCTTCAATCTGCACTGCCCATGGTGGAGGTTTCCATTGTGTCTGCCCCTTTCTTGTACTGGGGAGTAAATGGCCTTGTGGCTGTATTTAATTTCAGGCACACACACACAGAGTGATCTCAATATGTGCACATTATTTACTAATTTCTATGTAAAAACACATCACCTCACCTCACAGCAAAGTTCTGCAGCTCCCATCCTAAATTGCCTTCTGCATCATCCTGAGAAAAGAAGAAAATTGAAGGAAGAAAATTGAAGGAAGAAAATTGAAGGAAGAAAATTGAAGGAAGAAAATTGAAGGAAGAAAATTGCCCTCTGCTCCAGGGTGTGGAGCTGGGCTTATTCCCAGCTCAGGGCAGAGCATTCACCAAGGCTTCCCAGCATGGAATGAAGGGGATTAGGGATTTCAGTATCCAACACTGTTAAGACAGTGAACACAGAACTGGATCAGCTCTCATCTCTCTTGTCTTTTCAGAGCTGTGACTCTCACCTCCCCAGACTGATCCAAAATGTTGGATTTTTTCTGGCATCCACAGCATCTCTACAAGCCCAGCTCCACTTGCCATGACTGATATTGCAGCACTGTGAGGTTTCACAATCAGTTATGGCACTCTTATTAATAATTATGCATTAATATGTAAAGGAGTAATAGAGGTGAAACATCAGTGTTAGGGAAGCAAAAGAAGTAGGGCTAGAACAGCTTACTGTCAATGCCAGCCTCCTGTCCTGACTCACCTGGCAGCATTCTGCCCATAACCTTCATCCCCTTTTTCCCCCTTGATACCCAAAAGAGCCACAGATGATCTTGCCTTAAGCATTCAAAGTCAGACAAACTATCTGTGGAGGAGCAGGTGACAAGGGAAGAACACACAAAACTTCATTTTACAGCTGAAAGATGCCAGTTCTGCCATGAGAACACTGAAGGGAATCAAGTGCATGGCAAGAAATATCCTTCAAGGCTCTTCTGGGACTTAACAGTAACCAGTGAGGTAATTTGCTCAACATGCTGAAATAATCTGCTTTGAATTTAAAGCTTTATTGTTGAAGTGTGACAATGGCTGGGTGGAAGCTGGGATCACCAGTGCTCCTCATGGGTATGGTGCAGTGAGTGCCACCTACACTGAAGCACTGATAGTATTGGATTGGTAATTATAGTGTTTGAACTCCAGAGAAGGAAAGCAGGCATTATGCAGCCAGGCTTATTGGTACTCAAAACATGGAGAGTAATGGGACATCTTTTCACCATTAAAAAAATCAAACCTGCTCTTTCATTAGTCAGTGTGGTTTCCATCACCCAAAAATAACAGAGCAGAAGGCCAGGCTGCCAAAGTACTCCAGCAGTGCTAAGGAACTGTTCATTCATTTATGACATCATCAGTACAGGGACTGTGACCATCAGGACAACCAGAATCCATTTTTGATTTATTTTTTTTCAAAGTGCTCTGAAATAAAATGCAAAATAAAGAGCAGGACCCAGCAGGGCACACAAGAGATGCTGTCATCACAAGGAACACAGTGCTGGGTTTGAAGGCAGTGACTGACTCACATCAACAACAGCCTACACCAGAGGAGGCTGGACAACCACTCACATCACAGAAATAATATGAGATCTACTTCTTTACACCAGTTAGGTGATTTTTCTGAAGTGTAAATCAAGTTGACAGTGAAGCCATCTACAAACTAAACTCCCATTTTCCCCTGCTCCTGAAAACAGCATTTTCTTTGCTTGGGGAGTTTAGATTCTTTGGGATATTGTCTAGCTTCCTTATCCAGCAATCTGTGATAGCCTTAAAGACAAAGAAATCTTCCAGCCTGTAGAACATGACCCATAGTCCTGATTCTCCTGTTGTCCTGCAGACTCCCAGCCTCATGTCCAGGGTTCCCCACCACCTTGCAGAGGCACAGGAGGGAAGCAGAGGGAGTGGCACTGTTGATCTCATCCAAGCATAGTATTTGACCCCAAACATTGGGGAATCATAATAATAACAACAACAATAATTTTAACACTTATAACTGAAGTGTACATTTTAGAAGTTGTAGGAGACAGCAAAGGGCTAGGAACTTGGTGAGTAGAGGCAAAAACTGACTCCTCCTCTCATCATTCTACATCCAAGTTTACACCACAGTGTGCAGGAAGAGCTGATCCTGAATTGCTGCCAGCCCAGTTATAAAATCCAGCAGCCATTCCACACCACCTTGGAAAGGTTTGAGGTTAATTCTTCACAACAGCAAATGGCCACCTTCGTTATGGATGCTTTCCTGAACCAGGCAAAGAGAGGAGGATGGAGCCAGATGAGTTGTTTTGGTGGCAATGACAACTTTTTCCAAAATCAGCTGTTCAGGAAACTACAGCCTTCAGCAACACAGCTAAAGCAACTCTAATACTGAAGGAAAAAGCAGATGGCAAATTGAGTCCAAGTTTGCCACTGAGGTTCAAGGGGTGCCCAGAAGAAGTTCTGGTCCCTACACAGCTGGGCTCTTCCTCCCCTTTGCTGTACTGCCCCATGGAGTCAGTCAACAAACAGAAAAACAATTGCACTAAAAACTCTGCAGTTGTTTTACTCCAAGCCCTCAGGGGAAAATAAAAACCTTTAATGTTTTTAATTTTCTCTTTTTCTCTTGCAATTTTGCCAATTGAGTTAATCAATTAAAATAACTGGATTATTTTCCTTGCCTAGCCCCTCTAACCCACCTCTCCTCTTCCTTCTCCCACTCTCACATTTAGACCCTTATTTTCCCCTTCCTCCTCCCCTTTTTTTAAAATTCCTGGTTTGTAAAATTCCCCAGCTGGAGTTTCACATTTCCTTTTGTCACCACATTGGAGGCATTTGAGGAAGACAGTGAGAGCAATATTACAATGGGCACAGTTACATTAGGGGCAAAGGGAAAAAACAGACTAAGGCAAAGCAGGTTCCAGCCCAGTTTCCTGAGCCTGGCTGACATTTCCCTACCTTGCCATGACTGCCTGGCTGTTAAAATCCTCCTTTCATCCCCATCTCTCTGTCTTTACTACATCACCACTTCCTCTGACAGCTCAGTCTTGTTTCTGGGAATCCATTCTGCTACGTACACCCCTCATCACCTCACACAGAATAAAATCACTTATAACAGAAATAAAACTGCCCTGCACATCTGAAGGTGTCTGGAGTGAGTTGAGTGAGCAAAGCTTTGAAGAGTCCAATTCTCTCTTTGACAAGAGCTGGGCCCTACACTTCAAGAAAGGCACTGAGGTGCTGGTGCACATGGGGAGGTTCCTGTTGGACATCAGGAGGGATTTCCTTCCTGAAAGATTTGTTAAGCACTGGAAGGGGCTACCAGGGAGGTTTGAAGTCCCCATCCCTGGAGATGTCCAAAGAACAGGTGGATGTGACACTGAGTGCTCCAGGTTGGGTGACAAGATGGGGATTGGGCACAGGTTGGACTCGATGACCTCGAGGTGTTTTCCAGCATTAATGATTCTGTGATTCTGTGAATAAGAAACATCCCAGAGCCCCAGAGGCTTGCAGGGAACAAGGGGTTTGACCTGACTGTGAGACTTGTCCTGCCAGAGCCTTCCCAAGACATGGGGCATTACTGGAGCAGGCTGAGGAGAGCTGTGCCCCTGAGAGCAGCCAGGCCCTGTGTGCTCTGCAGAGACACAAGCAGGGATGCCAATGTGCTGACCAGGCTGCACCTTGGCCAAGGGGAAGGGAATGGTGATTCCCAAGGGAGCTCCTGCCCATCACAGAGTCTGGGCCCAGCCAGGGAACAACCCTGTCCAAACTCCAGGAGCTGCTCTGGCTGTCACTGTCCCACCAGCTGGGCTGGCACCCAGACCCTCTGCAGCTGCACCCCCACACTCACCAAGTCACTCCAGATTTTCTCACCAGCTCCATCCTGGAGCTCCATCAGAGGACTCCATGAGTCTCAAATGCCTGGATCCTTAAAAGAATTGAATCATGGGGCAATAGCTAAATAACAAAATAACAGAGAAGACGTGTCTTGTAAGAGATTGAAATAATGATAACAGCTTGAGCTGTTATTATTATTTGAATAATAACTTATTCAAATTTTATTTCAAATATTATTTTTAAAAATATTTCAAAAAATATTTTTTAAAAAAATTATTTAAAATAATAAATTATTATTTTAAATAAAAAATAACAGCTTGAGCTGGGGCCTCTGAGGAAGTAACCCAAACAAAGAAAACCCTTTTATCCTGTCACAGTCTAAGGACAGGAAAGTCTGGGAGCCCTTGGTTCCCATCATGTCTCTGAGTGTCCAAGTCCTTGGCCTGGCCCCAGGATCCTGGGCCCTTTGTTGTGCAAAGGGTCAGCAGTTCACAGCTCCTTGCCTTGGGCTCTGGCCCCACAGCTCATCCTGCAGCTGCCCCTGGGCCACAGGCACTGAAGGGATTCTCTGCCAGGCCAATGCTGTCACAGCAGTGGTGGCTGCTCCTGAGGCTCAACTGGAGCACTGGTCCTTTGGATTCTACTCCCATCCCACAGTGGGCAGCAGAAGCCCCCACCTGTCCTCCAGATCTCCATGGAATGAGTGCACTGAGGTTTGGATTTTTGGATAGCTCCTTCTCTTGCAGGTTTATCTGAAAATTCCAGCCTTCCAACAACAGTAGAACACAAAGTTGGGAAGCCACAGCCAGACACCAGACAGGCTACACCACCACCTTCCTCATCCTCCCACGTGAGCAAGAAACAGCAAAAAGATTTTGCATCAGAGANCTGGAGTGAGTTGAGTGAGCAAAGCTTTGAAGAGTCCAATTCTCTCTTTGACAAGAGCTGGGCCCTACACTTCAAGAAAGGCACTGAGGTGCTGGAGCACATGGGGAGGTTCCTGTTGGACATCAGGAGGGATTTCCTTCCTGAAAGATTTGTTAAGCACTGGAAGGGGCTACCAGGGAGGTTTGAAGTCCCCATCCCTGGAGATGTCCAAAGAACAGGTGGATGTGACACTGAGTGCTCCAGGTTGGGTGACAAGATGGGGATTGGGCACAGGTTGGACTCGATGACCTCGAGGTGTTTTCCAGCATTAATGATTCTGTGATTCTGTGAATAAGAAACATCCCAGAGCCCCAGAGGCTTGCAGGGAACAAGGGGTTTGACCTGACTGTGAGACTTGTCCTGCCAGAGCCTTCCCAAGACATGGGGCCTTACTGGAGCAGGCTGAGGAGAGCTGTGCCCCTGAGAGCAGCCAGGCCCTGTGTGCTCTGCAGAGACACAAGCAGGGATGCCAATGTGCTGACCAGGCTGCACCTTGGCCAAGGGGAAGGGAATGGTGATTCCCAAGGGAGCTCCTGCCCATCACAGAGTCTGGGCCCAGCCAGGGAACAACCCTGTCCAAACTCCAGGAGCTGCTCTGGCTGTCACTGTCCCACCAGCTGGGCTGGCACCCAGACCCTCTGCAGCTGCACCCCCACACTCACCAAGTCACTCCAGATTTTCTCACCAGCTCCATCCTGGAGCTCCATCAGAGGACTCCATGAGTCTCAAATGCCTGGATCCTTAAAAGAATTGAATCATGGGGCAATAGCTAAATAACAAAATAACAGAGAAGACGTGTCTTGTAAGAGATTGAAATAATGATAACAGCTTGAGCTGTTATTATTATTTGAATAATAACTTATTCAAATTTTATTTCAAATATTATTTTTAAAAATATTTCAAAAAATATTTTTTAAAAAAATTATTTAAAATAATAAATTAATATTTTAAATAAAAAATAACAGCTTGAGCTGGGGCCTCTGAGGAAGTAACCCAAACAAAGAAAACCCTTTTATCCTGTCACAGTCTAAGGACAGGAAAGTCTGGGAGCCCTTGGTTCCCATCATGTCTCTGAGTGTCCAAGTCCTTGGCCTGGCCCCAGGATCCTGGGCCCTTTGTTGTGCAAAGGGTCAGCAGTTCACAGCTCCTTGCCTTGGGCTCTGGCCCCACAGCTCATCCTGCAGCTGCCCCTGGGCCACAGGCACTGAAGGGATTCTCTGCCAGGCCAATGCTGTCACAGCAGTGGTGGCTGCTCCTGAGGCTCAACTGGAGCACTGGTCCTTTGGATTCTACTCCCATCCCACAGTGGGCAGCAGAAGCCCCCACCTGTCCTCCAGATCTCCATGGAATGAGTGCACTGAGGTTTGGATTTTTGGATAGCTCCTTCTCTTGCAGGTTTATCTGAAAATTCCAGCCTTCCAACAACAGTAGAACACAAAGTTGGGAAGCCACAGCCAGACACCAGACAGGCTACACCACCACCTTCCTCATCCTCCCACGTGAGCAAGAAACAGCAAAAAGATTTTGCATCAGAGAAGTTGTACTGCACAGGCCATATCTCCTCATCTCCCTTATCCACAGGCAGATACAGATATCTTTAGCAGTCAATAGAAGGGGAGAGGGAAGAGAGAAAATCATAGAATGGTTTGGGTTGGAAGAGACCTTAAAGATCATCTGATCAGAAGTCTGGAGAGGCACATCATAAAAAGTGTTGGAGAAGGAAAGCCCTTGAGGTCTTGTGTTCCAGATCACAAGGAACAGATGCTAAATCCCCTGGCCCAGGTCACTCAGAGAACCTTACCCCCCTCTACACAGCAGCTCTGGCAGGAGGTATTTCCTTCTCTAACTTAACTGAAGCTTCTGCCTTACCTCCCTCAAGTGCCTGCTCCTGGCTTCTGACATTTCACATCCTCAGGGATCTCTTTGCCAGCTCTTGGCAGCACCTGAATACCTGCTCTGTCATTGCCTCAACAGTGATCAGGAGGACAGGCACATTCTCAAAGCCCTTTTTTCCATCTTCCTAGCAGTGTTTAATGACTACTGTTAACAAAGCCAACATTGGGGAGCTTATTGTGAAGTGAATTTATCAACCACGTGAAAATGAGGAAAAAATCAGCATATAAAGTCTTTCATCCTTAGCTGAGGGTCTGTGTTCCAAACACCTGCCCAGGAATCCAACCCTCACCTCTAAATGCATTCCACATGCTCAAAATGATGGCAGACCTTGCAGCTGCCTCACCATGTGCACACTCTGGGGTGACATGCTGTTCACCTTCCAGAAACAAGTCCTTCCAAGGTGAAAGTGCTTTATTTCAAACTTTCAGAGAAAGTTTCTGGAAAGGAAAAAAAAAAAATACAACAGAATTTATCAGAAGTTAGAGCTCATTCAGAAACAAGGAACAAACAGTGTTAGCTAAAGGCTGCTGAGCTGGATGAGACTCCTCTTACCAGCCTTATTGAATCCAGGCCATTCCAGTGCAGGATTAAGAGTTTCCAGATTTGAAAGGGAAAGAAGAAAAAAAATTGGACCTTTGCTGACTCAGGGCACCCAGGTAGCTCAGCCTGGGTACACACACACTGCTCCCAACAAGCTGGAGGCAATGACTCTCTGTCCTCTCCAGTGTGGTTCTGCCTCTCCCCAGCCAGCAAACTCTCAAAGTGCCCTCATGCCCACAGCTGTTCAGTCCTGTGCCCCAGCCTGTCACCCAGCAGAAATGCCTCCTGGACCCAGCACAGTGGGTGTGGCTGCAGAACATAGTGCCTGGCCCTTCCCAGACCATGCTGCCATCTCAGATGGACCACTGGGAAGTTCAGGGCCACAGTGATACCCATGAGTGCAAGGGACCTGCCAGCTGATAACAGCCTCCTGCAGCTTTTCTCACTCTCTTGGATCAGGCAGGAGAGGCTCAGACCTGCAGACCAACCTCACAAGCAAAACAGCCATAAGGACAGGCATGTTCAACCTGCTGGCAAAGGGGACTCTGGGTGCACACCTCCATGGGATGGACATTGAAACGTTAAAATAAAGAGAAAAAAAATAAAAGAAACTCCATGATATTTCTGACAACCTGTAATATTGGGGAACTTCCATTTTCTGGTGAGTTCATTTTTCCTACTCAGTGTGATCTCGTATTTACCAGAATTTCAGGGACAGGAGGTATCACTTATAGAAGAATTATGACTTTTACTGCCTACAGCACCATAAAACTTTAAAGCACATGATGGCAGCAATCTTTCCTACATAAATAATGCAGGATAAATAGCCTCCTACCCATTCCCCACCCCGACAACCCCACCACTCAAAGCACAGTAACAGGTCCATTGCAATGCTACAGGCAAAAGGAAAACCCTTATGGCTTTTTTAATGAAACCTATACAAGGTGGGCATTACCATTTCAGTCTAGAGAAAGCAGGTGTCCAGAATCCAATAGACACAGGGAAGTCTTTACAGAAAAATTTTGCAGATATCAAGATTCTCAAAGCATCAGCTTTTCCAACACTGTATAGGCAGAGAAACATTTGCCTGTTCAGTTTTATTTCACTTCCATCCAGACCTTTTTGTTAATGTGCAATTAAAATGTGAACTGATCTAGTTCCATATTCCCTGGACCTTGTTATTTGATACTAAAACACAGACTGGTTTGAAAAAACATTGTAAAGCATTTGGGGTTGAAAAACACAGCTAAAGGAAGATTCACCTGGCTCTGGTGAACTACACTGGGATTTTGAAGCACTATCCCTCTGCAAAGGAAGCCTGTAAGCAAAACACGTTAGCAAAAACAACAGTACCAGACTAAGAGAAAATATCTTAATGGCAATGTATGATGTTGAAATAATTTAGACTATCCCAGATGTGCTATAACAGCAGCCAGCCTGTCTAAAGAGAGCTTGGAGAGCTTCTGCACAGGGAAAAATTAAATATTAAAAAAACTAATATAACATAACATAATATAACATAATAGATAACATAACAAAACATAATATAATACTATATAGAAAACCTACCTACAAAATAAATGCTGGAACATTAATGGTCCTCAATAGGATGTTTAAATTAAACTCAAATACAGCCCTTTATGCAGAGAGATGAAATCTAAACCAATTTTGGTCAGACCAGCTCTCTGGAAGGTTGCAGTCTAATCCCCTCCCCACAGCTGGACTAACCCCAGGCCCAGAGCAGGCTGCTCAGCACCTTTCTCCTGGTACATTCTGAGCCCCTCAAGGATAAAGATTCTCCCAGCTTCACAGGACCTGTTCCAGAACTACTGGGAAATGGGAAAACTTCTGCAGTAGAACTTCCCTTGCTGAAATTGCCTCTTGCCTTTCCAAGGTGCCCCTCTAACATGGCCACATATTAGACAACAGCAGACAGCAAGATGTCCCCTTCGTCCTCCCTCCTCCAGCTGAAGCCAGCTCTGTCAGCCTCTCATTTTCCTGTACTTCAGTCCCAGCCACCTGAGCTGACTCTACAATACATCTTCACCCACAGGGAAGCCCAAAATGGCCATAGCACCTCAGGTGGGACCTCCTAAGTCCCACCAGGGACAAACACACACTTCCCTCCACACACCAGCTGCACTGGAACTAACACAGCCCATAAGGGGGTGACCATCACATCCTTTCAGTGCCCTCCCATCCTTGGACATGGGTTCAAGGAGGATCTATCTACTACAAAACTTTCTCAAGGACTGATGTGAGGTTGAACCACCAGTCATTTCTGAACCTTCTTTTTGTGCTTTTTGTAGAAGGGTATGACACTGGCCTTCTTCATGGCAATCATCAGGATCCTTCCACAGCTGCCAAGAGTTTTCAGAGGTGCTGTGGAATGACCCTGCACTGACATCAGCCAGCTCCCTCAAGGCCCTGGGTGCAGCCTGTACAGTCTTACAGGGTTGCCTACATCCAGTTCCCTTACACGACCTGCAATTCTCTCTTCCTCTAATTTACCTCTCTCTCCTGAGCTCTGTCTCTAGGCATGGATACCAGGGAGGCCATGCTAGGGAAGCTTGGAACCCTTTTTATGCCCATTCTGCAGCAAGACATTTCCTAACTCCACCCCTGCACACTCAAGCAATATTTCTGTATTCCTCCTGGGCAGCCCATCCTGGCTTTCACTTTCTGTGCACTTATTGTGGGTTTTATATTTTAGTTTAGTTTAGCCATGAGCTCCCTGTTCAATCACACTGGCCTCCTACCATGCTGGCTTGGCTGCCTGCAGACCAGTCTGGGTCTTTCTGCTCTTTGGAGAGGTCATCCTTGAAGATTGAGCAGCTTTTCTGAGAGGCCCTCTGAGGGTAAATTAGCCCCTAAATACACCAAAGTCTGATTTCCTGGTGTCAGAATTGTTATTCTACTGCTTACCTTCCTAGCTTCTCTCAAATCCACCAAGCTGTGAGTCTAGCAGCCAAAGCTGTTATCAATCATCACATCCCCAACCAGCTTTTCCTTACTCCTAAATTGCAGACTCATCATCTCCCCTAGCTGGGCTGCCCAGAACTTCCATCAGAAATTAAATCACCATTAGACCTGATGGTGAGGCTCTTTTGGCTTTTTTCTCTGCATCTTCCAACCTCTGAAATCCCTGTCTGAAACCTCACAAAATCATGAGTCTTTGCATCAATTGCAAAGCATAAAAATGCTGGCTAACCCCAACACCAGAAGAATGAAACTCAGTTGCAGGGGAAGGGGGGCAAAAAAGCTCATCTGAACTACAGGATCTAATTTTCCTTCATTTTTAAATAATTATATGATTATTTTCTCTGTGTCCTTCCATCTGGGCAGGATGCACCAGACCCATCCTAGGAGTGTGGGAAAAGCTGGGGATGTTCCTGTGCATTACCCCCACTCTGGTTTAGCCTCTTGTTTTAGCCTTTTAAGTACACTGTCATCCTTCTCTTTTTAATACTTGTCCCATATGATCACTTGGACTCCTAAGTCTGGCCCTCCAACCCTCCTTACCAGCAAGGGACATGGAAGGGAAAGACTACAGGTCACACACATCATGGTATTGTAGGAAAGAGAATACACTGAAGGTTGTTTGTGAAAGGGAAGATCTCAATTTAGGTGAAAACCCATTCCAGAAAGGTGAAGGCAAGAGGCAGAGACGTTGGGTCCCAGTCACTTCCTCACAAGCCATCAGGGACATGTTCACCCTGGGTGCCCAATCACAAGAGGTGAGTAGATGTCCCTAAGGTACAACACATGGCCATTGGGAGCAGAGTCAGGTAAAACAGGTTATGAAACAGAAACAGGGGTGCAGTGTGTGGCAGGTGAAAAGAGACTGGTCCCAGTGGCAGCAGCTCCAGTGCCTGCTATGGCAGCCAGCAGGTGGGCTCTGCAGGGAGTGGCACAGCCCCACACCAAGCCCTAGGACAGGAACAATTCCCAGATCACACAGCCACCAGTACTGCTTGGTGCTGCTGGGAGATCTCCCCTCGTGTGGTGTGCAGCCCTTCCAGTGCTGATGTCTGGGAATTCAGCCTCAGGAAACAGGTCAAGAACACAGGAGCCTTACAGCACACCTGCCCTACAGCAGGACAGAAATGCTTCCACAGCCATCCCACCAAGAGGGCAGGATCACAGATGAGCTAAACCTGCTCCCACATCAAAACCAGGACACTGCCTTGGACACAGCAATCCAGATGGATAAAGTGCTGAGCAACCTGGGCACAACTTGGCAATACTCATGTTTCAGCCCAGAAACCCCTCCATGTCCTGGGCTGCAAAAAAAGAGCTGTCAGCAACAAATGAGGGAACTCTGCCCCTCTGCTCCACTCAGGTGAGACCCCACCTGCAGTGCTGCTGCCAGCTCTGAGGGCCTCAATACAGGAAGGACATGGAGCTCCTGGAGAGAGTCCAGAGGAGGCCATGGAGATGATCCAAGGACAGGAGCTCCTCTGCTCTGAAGACAGGCTGGGAGAGCTGGCCATGTTCAGCCTGGAGAGGAGAAGGGTCTTCTTAAAGCACCCCTTCTAGAACTTAAAGGAGATCTAAGAGAACTGGAGAGAGACTTTGTACAAGGACGTGGAGTAGTAGGACAAGGGGGAATGGCTTCCCACTGCCAGAAGGCAGGGTTAGATGGGATATTGGGAAGAAATTCTTGGCTGTGAACGTGATGAGGTGTAGTGGTGTGGTTTTTANGCCACAATAAGGCTCTGGCACAAGCTGCCCCATCCCTGGAAATGTCGGCTTGGACAGGGTTTGCAACAAACGAATCTAGTGGAAGGTGGGGTGGAAGGGGGTGGAACAAGATGAGCTTTAAGGACCGTCCCAACTCAAAGCATTCTGTGCTTCTGTAACACTCAAATATTGCCCTGGTAAGATTAGAGGGACCCTTATCTCCTGCTTGGGGGTGTCAGTAGAAATCCCAGGGATCTTTCCAGCCACTGTCACACACACAGGCACACATGCAGAGTTTGTGGAGCTGGCGCTCAGGAGCAGCTCCCGGGAGGGCTCGGAGCTCCCCTGCCCTCGCGTGGTGTGCGGGCACTGCTGCAGCTCCGCCCGACGGACACGGACACACGGACACACGGACACACGGACACAGACACGGACACACGGACACAGACACAGACACGGACACACGGACACAGATACACGGACACAGACACACGGACACAGACACAGACACGGACACACAGACACAGACACGGACACACGGACACACACAGACACGGACACAGACACCGACACAGGGACACACGGACACAGACAC
>VXBS01010486.1:367435-401167 GCA_013400255.1 Sitta europaea
AGACACGGACACACGGACACAGACACGGACACACGGACGCACACAGACACGGACACACACAGACACGGACACACGGACACGGACACAGACACCGACACAGGGACACACGGACACAGACACAGACATGGACACAGACACGGGTACAAACAGACACACAGACACACAGAGACACAGACAGAAACACAGACACACAGAGACACAGTCACACAGACACACACACAGAGCCACACAGATACACAGTCACGCACACACACACAGAGTCACACACAGACAGACACAGTCACACACACACAGTCTCTCACACAGTCACACAGAGTGTCACTCACACACACACACAGACAGAGTCACACACACACACACACACACACACACAGAGCCCCGCAGGTCCCCACACCCAGCACAAGGGGCTGTGCTGTTCACACACAAGCTCACAGACCATGCCTGACAGACCCCACCCACCTGGCAGAGAACCCCCCAACAGACACGTGCCATTTGAAGATGAGTTTATCATAAGGCAATGCTTCTCAGACCACCCTTGTGAGATTTCACTTACAGTATTCCTGAAGACATCCCCCAATTCCAGAACCTTGATATCCCAAAGTCATTTTAAATCACCTAAAGGACAGAACAACTTGAAAAATTATCTGAAGTCCCAGCCCAGGAACCAACCATTCTGTGATATCTCTGAAAGCTGGAAAAATTTCTGAACTACAGACACAGCACACCAGAAAACACAGCCAAAGGCAGTTATGAAAATACATAGATCTAAGGTCGCAGCAAAGAAATCTATCAAAAGTCTCAGAGATCCCATTGAAGGGACATTTAGAAAATGCCCTCAGGGTATCACTGATGAAACAATTGTGAAAATCATCAAGGCAATTGTAAAGCTGCCCTACAGTCAAAACCATATGGATTCACTGGGAACATCCTGGTGCTTCTAAAATTGCCCCAATAACATCACATAGAAGCCATTTTGGAAGTGATCTGTAATGTCAAAGCATAGCAATAAACACCTCATTAAAAGGACCATAAAAAAAAAACCAACTAAAAAATGCCACAAAGCATCCAGTATTAAAAATCTTTTGTGTGATATTTGGAAGTATTCTCGTGGGGGCCTTTTGAAGGGATTTGTACAATGATCCCTCCATTTTTTATGGTTATGTTTACAATGGCTCCTCTGTGGGAATTTGGGCTTACTCTTGATAGCTCCTTGGCAGTATTTTTGCTCTCCTCAGTGTGTTTTCACAATAGCTCCATGATGGAGGTGGAGTATTTTTACAAGAGGCATTTCTTAGATTTTTTGGAGACAGTTTACATAATGGTTATGTAACAGTGTCTTTGGGAAGGATCAGAGATGTGATTTAAAGGTCTGAGTGATGTTGTATTTGTGTTTTTCCTGTTAAGTCACATTCACTGGACCACTGGACATGCCATGAAGAGCAAAGTGGAGACAACCACAGTCAGTCTGACCCCCAGGAAAGGTAGAACAGCCATACTGTGGACATACTGTGGACAGGAAGATGACACCACTCTGCAGTTCATGAGAGGAGCAAACAGAAACTGCCACAAATATTTCCATCCACGACTGCAGTAATTCCAAACAGATCACCTGAGATCACCAGCCCAGCCTGGTTCCCTCTTTCATCACTCCCCTGAGCATGAGTTTCTCACACAGGGATGCAGCTGACTTGCTCCACAGTGCAGCCAGATTGAAAACCACAATGTAAGAAGTGAGGGATCAAAGAGTCTGGCTTCTTCCATGATCACAACCACAACAGTCTTGCCCATCCCAAACAGATAAACCACTGCTGAAGAAGAATCTGGAGTTCCCTGCTGATGCTCAGACTTGAAGGAGAGCCTGGGTGCTCACTGGCCTGTTTTTCCAGGAATATCAGTTTTTCTGATATAAGAAATCACCTCTTCATTCTTATCATCTGAAGAACATCCATTGGGTAGCTGGACTGGAAGAGAATAAAAACATTTCTTAACCCAGGGCTTGCAATGGGACCTGAAATGCAGTAATTTAAATTTTCTCCTGGAAACTGCAGCACAGGAATTTAGAACAGACTCAGGCTCCTCAGATGAGCAGCTCCATGCAGGAGCTGAAGCCAGGAGGCATTTGGCAGTAGCCTTTGAGTGCCTCTGGCTGGTAAAGGATTATCCTCCAGAGGATGAATGTTCTCGAGAGGATATTCCCAAATCCGGTGGTTGCTTTTGTTAGTTCTGACATAAGAGACTTACAGTCAACCCAGTTCCAACATTTCTTCCTCTGCCTTCCCCAATTCATCCTTCTCCCACAGGACCACAATTTTGCATGCCCTGAGAGCACTGAGAATGTGCCTAGTGTGGGACCAAAGGGATGAAAGTCCTGGAAAAAAAAGAAACTTCTAATAACAGAAACTTCAACAGAAAACATTTTCTCTGTGAATGAACAATTAAACACATCAGTCTTGTGTCTAGAAGTACATAAGCCTCAAAAAAAATTTATAACTAATGTATTTCAAGTAAATCTTTTTTTTTCATCAATCAGAATAGTTTGTAATGGTCCTGTCTGTACTCGGGCTAAAGCTCTCCTTGCTATCTCATGGGCAAATCTGGTTTGTGTCTCCAGACTTCTTGCACATCCCTGCTCCTTGAAACCACAGTGCAGTGCCTGAGTCACACAGGCTCTGTGAGTTCCTGAAGGTGGGAAGGCCAGCAGGGCTGGCCTGGCTTTGTCCTCTCTGACTTGGATGCACCCTCACTTCTTCCAAAACTCAAATATCTGCTCCCTGAAATCCTTGTTCCTCTCAGATCCTTGGCAGATTTACACTCGTCCAAGCCACATCAGCCACTTTCCCAAGTGCACAGTTGTGGAGGAACAACCACCAACAAGCTGGGACAACAGCTCCGAGGACTGTTATCCCTGTGAGCTACAGACAAGGGAGCAAGGGTGGGGAAGGAGGGATTCCAACCATGATCCACAGAAACTGTTGTTGGGGCCGACAGGCTAACAGTGGGTAATGCATATTAAAAGATTTAAGCTCAGTAGCTTGATGAGAAAATTCCTGTTAGTAATATTTTAGATAGAAATAGCTTGGTGAGAAAGTTCCTGTTAGTAAGATTTTGCGCTTGCTTTGCAAGGACAATGATCAATAATAAAATCACAAGGAAGTCATGAGATGCTGAAGACAGCTGAAAGGAACAAAAGGGATTGTTAAACCAGAAGGAGAAAGTTACAAAAATTAAACTTAGAGAACAAAGTTAGGCGGAGTAGACCTTCAAGAGAATAACCAATGATGAGCTGTATTTTTGCAATATGTATGAGCTAATTTGCATTATGTATGAGCTAATTAAGATTGATATAAATGTAACTGGAATTTGCAAATAAACGAGGCTTGTTGATCTAGATAGCTTGAGACTCGTCTCCCATCTTTCCCGACAAACTGTAAATGCAAAACATCTCAAACTGGGCATCTGGGCTCAGCACTGCTGTTCCCAAGTAAAAGAGTCTGACTTGTCTCTCTAAGAGAAAGAGTGACTATGTCTGGGAGAAGGAGGAATGCAGCACAGCCAGAGCAGCTGCACTTCCTGGGGATCTCATCTCAGTGTTCTTAACCTACAGGACTTGCAGGCACAGACTCTGTGTGTTCACTCAGATTTGCAGAAAACCAGGTTTGCTTGGCAGTGTAACAGCAGCTTCCTCAGCCTGGCTTGTGCAGGAGACACTGAGCTAGGACACACTGCAGCCTTGGAGAACCAAGCCAGCACAGCTGCTTGGAGCTGTGTCCCTGATGTCCCAGCACAGGGCTGGCAGGACACCTGAGTCACCAGGTCACTATGTTTGGGTCAGGCCCCTCTGCAGGAAGTCCTGGGGGCACAAGAGCTGGCCTGACCAGCTCTGCTGCAGGTGAGATTCAGTACCACCCACCCCAAAAGTCAGGGAACACAGATCTCAAAAGCCATTCTGCCACATCCCAACTGCCTCTTCAAATAAGCATAGCACAGGTGGCTCCTCCACTCACTGGGCTGGCCCTGTTCCAGTGGCAGGAGGTCTCTAAGTCCAAGCCAGTCTGAGGGAGAAACCCAAAAGGAAGCTACAGACAAAGTTCTCCCAAGTTTCTCCCTTGCACCATACCAGCTGCAACCTTTTTAAGCAATCCCAGAAGACAATCCAAGCACCATACAAGTCCTATCAAGACAAGCCAAGGAACTTGGCTATGTGGACATTAACCCAGACCCAAAGCACAAATCACAGCTTCAATCAGAGGCCTGGAGAGGCTGTAGGCTCTCAGAGCATAGAGCCCACTCAGAGCAGAGCCATCACACCAGGCTGCTCAGGGCCTTGTCCAGGTCCAGAAAAGTGTCTCTGGAGCACGATGTGTTTGTATAGAGTGTTCCAGACAGCATCACCACTCTGGGACTGAAACACATTCCCATACATAGGATGACATGTTCATTCTCAAAGCCCCTGCTTTACTTTTCTGCTTATTCTGAAATATTTGTTTATTCTGAATATTTGCTTTTTCTGAAAGAACATTGCTGCAGTAAATTGATTTGTACATTACTTCTGAGCAATGTGATGCATCTTGGTCTTATTTGCACAAATTTGATAGTTTTAATATCTCTATTTTAATTCCTTTTTCTTATTTTAAAAATATTTATTTTAAAGGATAAAAAATATATGAAGAACATTAATGTAGAGAGCAACACAATATATACCACCATTCAAATAAGAACATATACCTAATTCACAAACATACAGTAAAATGTGCTTTTTATCCTTTGAGATATAAAGTTTAATTTCAATATGCAATTTTACTGTGGCTGTCTTAATTATCCCCAGATGTTTTTCCTTGAAAAAAATAGAATTATTTTTAATAAATAGAACAATTTAAATAAATTACTAATAATATTTAATATTATTAATATTAAATTAACATTATTATTGATTTCTTCTTAATTAAAATTATTAATAATATTGAATAAATAGAATTAATTTTAATAAATTCCTTGAAATAGAATTATAGATGGAACACCTGAGCTGGAAAGGATCCACAAGGACTATCAAATCCAACTCCTGGCTCTACAAACATCCCAACAATCCCAGCCTGTGCATCCTTAACAGCACTGTCCAAACCCTCCTGGAGCTCTGGCAGCCCCAGGGCTGTGCCCATTCCCTGGGCAGCCTGGGCAGTGCCCAGCACCCTCTGGGGGAAGAGCCTTGCCCTGATCCCAGCCTGCCCCTGCCCTGGCACAGCCCCAGCCCTGCCCTCACTCCTGTCCCTGTCCCAGAGAGCTGAGGTGGGAGCTGCCCCTCATGAGGAGCTGCAGCCCCCGGTGGGCTCTGACCTCAGGCCCCAGGGTGAACAGACCAAGTGCCCTCAGCCACTCCTCGTGTGGCCCCTCCAGACCCTTCCCTATTTCCATGTCCCTCCTTTGGACGCTCTCCAATAGCTTCAGATCCTTCTTATATTGCCCAAAACTGCCCCCCAGACTTGAGGTCAGGATGCACCCATGCAGGGGGCAGGAGAGCCACTGATTGTTCCAAAGGGGCCTCTGATACTGCCAGGGATTTCATCTGTAGCCTTGGAAAATCAGCACCAGGTGGATCCAGAGGCCAACTGCTGGGAAGCGAGTTGCACAGAGAGCACTCAGCAGGCATAGGCTGCCTCTTTCCTCCATTCTTCCAGGCTGTATCTGTCACGCACTGAGTCGGCTTTGGCACTCTGGTCACACATCCCTCCTGACTTTGAGCTCCCAGAGGACCAGATGACAATGCAGTCTGACACACATACTGGTACCTGCCTCCAGCACAATAATTTCTGCTTGAGTTGAATCTAGAGAATGAGGCGCTGCTGACTTAAAAAATCCCACATGGCAGAGCATCTGCCAGCTCTGAAGGCAGTGTTAAACGGCCCTTCCTGTTGAACACTGAATTCACATCTCCAGCTGCTGGATCTTGCCAATCATTTGCTTCTTTACCATGGCTGAGGTCAAACAAATCCTCCAAACTCTCCTTCCATGTACAGCCTCCAAACAGACTGACCCTGGTACCCTGGTTCTTGGAGGAGGGAGCTTATGAATTAATGATCAGCCTGCAGGCCAGGATAATATCTCAACCTCAATGTACAGATTCCTTAACTCATACTCTGTTCTACATTTAGCTGGGAATTTTTCTCAGGTTGCTGACTCTATACCTGACTCTATGGATGGATTCAGGTTTTAAATTCATCCCCAGGCAGGACTGGAAGCAAGCTGGAGGGCGGGGGGAGCGGAGGCGGCTCAGGGCTGTCAGCTGGAGGCGATCTGCCGGAGATGTTGAGTTGTGTGTGTGGGAAGAGCTCGAGAATAGTATTAATATAAAAATCCTGGGATTCTAAAGCAGGCTGCTGGAGCCTGGCTCAGAGCTTGGCTCCTGCAGCCCTGGCAGAGCCAGTGCCAGGGGTTCACCCAGCAGGAGCCACACACGGGAGAGGAGATGCTCTGCAGGGAGCCCACACTCATGGAACCACGGGGTCAGCAAGGTGGAAAAAGCCCTCTAAGATCGTTGAGTCCAACCACTCCCCCAGCATTGCCATGTTCACCATGAAAACATGTCCCGAGGTGCCACATCCACACTATTTTGAACACTTTCAGGAACAGCGACTCCACCATTCCATGCCCGCTGCCCTGGACAGCCTGCGCCAGTGCCTGCCCACCCCTGCAGGGAAGGAATCTTCCCCAGTATCCAACCTGGAATCTTCCCCAGTATCCAACCTGAACCTCCCTTGGCCCAGCTTGAGGCCGTTTCCTCCTGTCCTGTCCCTGTTCCCTGGGGGCAGACCCCACGACCCCTGGCTGCCCCATCCTGTCAGGAGTCGTGCAGAGCCAGAGGTCTCCCCCGAGCCGCCTTTTCTGCGGGCTGAGCCGCTTTCCCCGCTTTCCCCGCTTTCCCCGCTTTCCCCGCTTTCCCCGCTTTCCCCGCTTTCNCCATGTGGCCGTGCTGGCTGTGCCCGCAGGTGCCGCGCGCCATGGCCCCCCCCAAGGACATCATGACCAACTCCCACGCCAAGTCCATCCTCAACGCCATGAACGCCCTGCGTAAGAGCAACACGCTCTGCGACGTCACCCTCCGCGTGGAGCACAAGGACTTCCCGGCCCACCGCATCGTCCTGGCCGCCTGCAGCGACTACTTCTGCGCCATGTTCACCAGCGAGGTCGGTGCTGCCGCCGGCCCTGGGTGCTCCGTGGGTGGAGGAGGCAGGGCCGCCCAGCGCTTGGGCTGTTCTCTGTTGAGCTGTTCAGCAGCTGGGCCAGGATCCCCCCGTGGGGGCCCAGGATCCCCTTGTGGTGATCCTGGAGTCCCCTGGATACTCCCCGTGGTTGCTCAGGATGCCCCCGTTGTGGTTCTTGATCCCTTCATGGTGACTCTGGGTGCCTCAGGAACCCCCCCATGGTGGCCCTGGATTTCTCCATGGTAGCACTTGGTTTCTCTGGATTTCCCTGCGGTGGCCCTGGATTTCTCTATGGGCTCCAAGAACCACCATGGTGGCCCTGGGTCTCTCTGAATCCCTCTGGATTCTGTCCTGGTGGCCCTGTAGCCCTTTGAGGTGATTCTGTGTCTTATGGTGGTTGCAGAGCCCTGTTTTGTGACCTGGTGGGGAGTTAAGAGGTTGTGGCAGGGTCTGTGGCCTTGATTCATGGTCTGCTGCATCCACCCTGTGCCCAGCAAGCTGCCAGGCTGAGCTGCCAAGCCAGAGAGTTTTGATACATTTACTTATTTTTCTAGTGGTGATTTGTGGTTTCCGTGGTTCTGGGCATCTTTCCTGCCCTGGTGCCGAGCTGTGGGCGCTGTGCTGGGGAGTCTGGGCAACCTTTCTGTGCAAGGGAGGGCGTTTGAGGCATGCTCTGGGCTGAGAGCTGGGCTGTGCTGGTCTGCTGCCATGGGGCTGTCACTGGGGATGGGGTGGCTCTGAGCCCCAGGTGCTGCACTCAGCTCATCTCACCTGTGAGCACCTTGGCTCTCAGCCCTTCCTCTGAGACTTGCAGTACCTGTGTGCAGTTTCCCTGAGTCACTGACAGGCACTGCTTCAGCTAGAACTGGCACTCACTGTTAAATGTCAGATGCTTCGCCTGGCTTTGTCTTTATAAGTTCGAGTCAATCTTTGCAGCTTTTTCATATGGAAGATGCTTTCCTTATCCTATCACCTTCCCCATTAGCAGGGAGAAACATTATTAAGTAGCTCACGGTCCTAAAGCCCTCCCTGCTAGCCCAAGAGTCATTGCAGCAGAGAATGATTTGTTTCTTTGTTTTACCCAGGCATGAAGACTGTGGCAGAGCTCTCTGTGTGCCCGCTTCTCTCAGTGCTGTCAGGGCAGCAGGTGTCTCAGTTTTTATAGTCCTGTGTAAAGAAACCAAAATGATGCATGTGTGACCTGACCACAGACCAATCAATATCTTTTTTGGTCCATATCTTCATAAAATCTGTAAATTCATCAGGTTTGAGTTCTTTCTCTGCATAAAGGAAATGTAATTAAGTGAAGAAAACACACAAAGCAAATTCAATCCCTGGAGGCTGAAATTCTCTGTTCTCCAGTAGCTCTAGGTGCTCAGCACTACAGCAGAGTATCTCTGTTTCTCTGGGTTTGCCTCAATGTTCCTGTCTGTGCTTTTGCTTTCTGGACTTTGTCTAGGCAGTGTGAAGAGATCCAATCACTCTTTGTGCTCCAGAACATTCTTTGTGGCTGCTAACAAAGGCTGAGGGTTGGTGTTTTGGGTCTGAGCTGAGATATCTCTCCTTGCTTCGTAACACTCATGTTAACTGTAACATCATAGTGACCTTCCTTCAGACGTGTAAATCTTCCTAGGAAATTAAATTCTTCCTGGGAAAATCCTGTGCTCCGTGGGCAGAATTGCTTGCTCTCTTGTGCACCCACAGTGCCTCTGCTTTAAGGTGTGGGGTTTTTTTTGCTTAGTTTGTGTTTGTTCCAAACTTGCTTCTTTGTTATGGAAACACTAAAATGACTGACCTGCCAAGGGGCACACAATTATGGAGTGTTTGTGGGAGAGCTTCCTTCCAGGAAGGGGCAGCTTGGGAAGCCTCAGAGTGGCCATGTTTCCTGTGTGTGTCAGCGACAAGTGTGGCAGGCCTGTGATGGGACAGTGCTTGGACACTCTCCAGGCACTTGTGGGTGCAGGCTTTGGCCATGCTGGCACTCTGGGGAGCTCAGTGAGTGTATGGTGTCATGGACTGACAGGCCCTGCCAGGCACTCCATGGCTTGCCTCCTGCAGGTCTGGGCACTGCTTGGCTGCTCTGATGTGCCAGGCTGGGCTGCACGAGGCTTTATTCAGAATTGATCTTGGGGTTATGGCATGGCATTCCTGACCTTTTATCCTGGGGTTATGCCACAGTATTCCTGGTGTCACATCTGTGTATGGCAAGTACAACACTGAGACTGTCAGCAGATACTGTTGTCATAAGGAACTGCCTTTGCCTCTCTGTGTCTCAAGTTTCCTTCCTTCTCTCACTTCTGACTTGCAACATTTTAAAAAGTTCTCAGTCTAGTTTAGTATTTCTGTTTCCATTTTACATAATGAGGAGAAGCCACTGATCATCTGATGACCCCCAGTCTTTTTACGCTTCTCTTTGCCCCTGTTCTGAGCAATGTGGGAGAACTGAAAAGCCATCAGTTTTACCTGCAGGCTTATTCCTTGTAGTGAAAATTGCAGCACAGTTTTGTTTCTCCTCGATCTTGGTTGTGCACTGGTCTTTGTCTTTGGCCAAGTTAACATAACTTGGGATCTTTTAAGAGCTGATCACCTGCTCCACCTCAGAAAGAAGCTATTCTGTCTTCTCTTGGAGGCTGTATTCTAGAAATTGAAGGGTTCTTTCCCTCCAGAACAGAGAAATATTATCCTGAAAGCAAACAGCTGGTGTTTCCAGGTTCTTACGTGGTCAGCTTCCCAGCACTGTGATTGCTCTCCAGTGTACAGTGAGCCACACATTAGCACTGTCAGGCCAGCATTTCTCTTCCCCTGTGAGAAGAAATTGGGGTTTATTCCAGTGTACTTTTGTGTGTCTGCATTAGTAAAGGGAAAAACAAGAAGTAGCCTTGGGTAAGAAAGGAGTTGCAAAATTTTAGACCCATTCTTCTACATGATTGTCGTGGTTTAGCCCCAGGCAGCAGCCAAGCCCCTCAGAGCCCTGTGCTTGCTCCCCCACCAGCAGGATCAGGGCAGGAGTCAGAAGGGTAAAAGCTGGAAAATTCATGGGTTGGGATAAAGATAGTTTAATATGGAAAGCAAAAGCCACACATGCAAACAAAGCAAACCTAGGAATTCACTCCCTGTTTCCCATGGGCAGGTGTTCAGCCATCCCAGAGAGCAGGGTTCCATGACACTTAGCAGTGACTTGGAAGACAAACACCATCACTCCAAACATCCCTCCTTCCTTCTGCCCCACGTTCTATACTGAGCATGGTGTCACAGGGTCTGGAACATGCCTTGGATCCCTTTGGGTCATCTGTCCCAGCTGTGGCTCCCCCAGCTTCCCATGCAGCCCCAGCCCCCTCGCCAGCCTGGCAGTATGAGAGGCAGAAAGGCCTTGGCTCTGTGAGCACTGCTCAGCAATAACAAAAACGTCTCCATTATCATCCCTACATTCAGCACAAATCCAAAATACAGCCCCATGCCAGCCACTGGGAAGGAAATTACTCCAGCCAAACCCAGCACAATGATTTATGGATGGAATGGAAGAAGCAACATTGTGTTTCTCTAAAGAGCTGTAACCCTCAGCCCCTGCCTTAAGGCATTCAGCAGCTTGGGCATTTTGAGGTAAAACTCCTGGAGCTTCTAAGTGACTCTCCTTAGTTGTTTTCCTGGATGCTGCAGTTGCTTTTGGGATCTGTACTGCTGCACACTTCTATGATGTTAAAAATGTGCTTGTGTACAAGGGAGAATCAATTCCTGGATACTTTACTCCTTTCAGGGAGAGTGAGCAGAGCTCTGATATTAAACAACAAAGTGGTAAACCAATCTGAAATTCTGACAGCAGAGATGTCTGGTGCCACTGAACAACCTCAGAAGTAAAGAGTGAATACCTTGGAGAGGAAAGCTGCCTGGCCTGTGTGTTGGTTAGCATTGTATCACCATCATTTTGCATTCTGAGTCCAAGTGTGTGGCTGCATGGCTGAGGGACTGTCTGTGCCACAGCAGCCCAGGACTGAGCACTGCAAGCAGTTCTCTACTGCTGCACACACAGGCTGGAGCTCAGCTCAGAATCCTCATGAGTCTGAAAGGCTGAGAGAATTGGGATTGTTGAGTCTGGAGAAGGCTGGGGGGTGGCTTCTGTTATCTGAAGGGAACCAACAAGAAAGAGGGAGAGAGAATGTTTTCACTGGGGTTACAAGAGAAAGGGGAATGGCATCAAACTGACAGAGAGTGTCCATGGACAGTCCCTTCCAACCAAGACCATTCCATGATTCCGTGTTCAGAATCAAGTTGTCTCCACGCTGAGATTCTTCTTTTAAGTTAGGATCCAGATTTTGCAACACACATCTTAGGTGAAGTTACATCAAATACTTCCTTCCTTCTAGGCATTCTTAGTGTGTGAGTAAACTGAGCAAAATAACAACCAAGTAGTGGAGTGTAGCAGAAATACAAGGGAAGCAGGAAGTAATCATCTGTGATATTAGTGCTCTCCTCATGGTTTGGTTGTGGTCAGCAATATGAAGAGAGCATGTGCATGGCTGATTGATTGTGGGTCAGGAGCTTCTTTATCAGCTCAGGCTGATGTGTAAAAACTTACAGTGATCAGGAAGTCAGTAGAAGTTTGTAACATCTTTGATCCTAAATATGTGTGGCCTATGTCTCCATTTGCTTATTGGAATCATCTGAACATCTTGTCTGATCAGTTCTGAACTTTGGTGGCATCTGTGTCCTTTGTGGTACAAACAGCTTAGTCTTGTTTCAGGAATGTTTTGTCTGGCCCAAGGCAGGAACTGGTTTTACCTTCTGAATGCAATGCCTGGCCTGTCACACAGCAGGTCAGACAACATAATTTGCTGTTCCTTCCCAACTTTGGAAGCCATAAAGTTTGTTCACTGAGTCATCAGATTTGAAAGGCCTCTTCCCTCAAATTCCTTTGAGGGTCACCATTACCTCCTGTACTTCACTGCTGCAAGTGTATCTCTGCTAGACAGGGCTCAGTCCCAGGAGACATCTCTGCTGTGTCATTGAGTGCCTCTGCAGGAGTAATTGCCACTGCTCTTATTTTCTTTATTCTGTATCACCTCCTTTTTCCCCAGCTGTGGCAGATTTGAAGCTCAGTGATGGTGCTTTGGCCATGGTTTCTGCTCCTGAGCCTCTGCCCAACTGGCTGTACCAACTTCAGGCTCATTCTTGGCAAGAGAAGCCACAGGCTTCCATCTGCATTGTGCTTGCACTGGTGCTGACTGCTGCAGAAGTCAGGGGCAGGCTTTGCAGCGTGCCACAGGAAGATCATTCTCTCCTGTGGTGCAGCCATGCTGCAGAGCTGGCAGCAATGTGCAGTGTGGTCAGTGAGCCCACCAGCCAGTCCATTGGTCAGGAATCATTGGGTGCTCTGGCAGCAGCTCTGTGCTGGAGGCACTGAATCACAAAACTGATGCTTTGTGAAATATAATCTGTTTTGTGCAAATTTGATGGATTTACAGAATTTGCTGTTCCCAAAGATTGACCATTGAGAGGGTAATGTTCCTTGGAAAAAATGATTATTCCAAAATTAATCATGGAGGTGATAAAATAGTCAGGGGACAAAGTCTGGATTGTGTAAGTGCCTTCACTGCACAAACTGTCATTTTACTTCATTTCATTTTAGTAATGAAGTTCACCATAAACTTGAAGAATAAATCAGGAAACTAATGAGTTGAGAAAACTTTCTTTGGCTTGATTTTAGAGTGGAGTGATAAAGATGTCCAGGTGTTGGAAAGGAAAATTACTTGTCAGTAGAATTGACTTGTTCAGGTTTAGGGCTGAACATGCCCAAGGGGAAGTTACCAACGCTCAGGCAGAAGGATATCCTACTGATAGGGGTCACAGAAATACTTGGCAAAATTCCCAAAATAAGGAAGAGATTGATAAAGCCAGCTCAGCAGCTGTGCTGAATACCCAGCTGAATGCTGAGTAGAAGGTGATTCCAGCAGGGGCATGTTGTGACCACTGCCTCACAGCCCCCCAGCAGTTCCCTGACCCAGAGGAAGAGAAAGACTGTGCATGGGACTAATTAGCATAAGAAGCAAGGAAATCGTTAACCTCTGGAAGATAGAATGCTGATCAATGAGAACCAGGTAGCTTGTAGCCAATGAACATTAATGCCTTTGTTTGCTAAAATGTATAAATAGTAAACAGTTTTGCCAGTCGTGTGCTGGCTTCGAGGATTGGCCCCTGCCCCCCTTTCTGTGCTGAACTAAAATGAGTCAGACACCTGGAGTCGAGGTGTGGATTGGCCTCTTTCACACCGAGTGAAAGAACCTGGTTTGGGCCAGCACTTAGGTGGGTGCTCCATGAGAATTGCAGCTGTCACACACATCCAGCTCAGGGAGGAGTTCTTTTGGAGTGTTGCATGGAAGAGAGTTTTGTTGTCTTGTGCAGGTGACACATGCAATCTCTGCTGACTCAGATCTCAGCTCACAGGTTTGACTGTGCAGTGATCTATATGACTGTCCTTTTGATCTATAAAGAACTTTGTCTCTTATTCATTCTGTAAGTGAATTCTGTGGGGAAATCCCTCCTTCCCTATATCCTTTCACTGAGCACCGGAACAGAAAGAACAAATCTCTGTTGAAACCTCTGACAGATCTTATTTTCAAACTTGCTGAGTGCTGTGGGCTTTGTGATCACATTAATGAAAAATAAAGCTGTGTCTCCCTTTTAATTTACAGCTCTCAGAGAAAGATAAACCCTGTGTGGATATCCAGGGCCTGACAGCTTCCACCATGGAAATCCTGCTGGACTTTGTATATACAGAAACTGTGCATGTGACAGTAGAAAATGTCCAAGAATTGCTGCCAGCAGCATGTCTGCTTCAGCTGAAAGGTAATTCAAGGATTAGCAGAAATTGCAGCATTGCTGCTGTTTGGAGATTTGGTTTGTTTGACCCTCTGTGTATGGAAGAGAGATTGGGGGAGGAATGATGTTTATAAGTAGTTATGTCAAACTTTTCTTTTCTTGTGCACGGGTTTCATTGGTAGAGGAATGGATTTGGGTGCAAAACAAAATGGTAAAACAGGTTCCATTCCTTGGTCTGCTGTACTTCTGCAGGAGGATTCCCAAGAGGAGTTGTGAGCTGTATGGCACATAAATGTTACAGCTCAGTTACATTATTATAATGAGCAATCCTAGGTTCATTTGACCTGCCATCACAGTATGTCTGAGTCAGTAACTGGCTGGTCACTGACCTATGCTCCATGCACCTATGGAGCTATCCTGGACAATTATCCCAAATCCCAGACAACTCACCCAGAAGTTATCATAGACCTAGGAATCTGATGCCATATCCACTAGCAGACACATCAGTGGTTTATAATCCATGAAACTGAGTACAACTCACACTGGAGTCTTCCCACTATTGATTGATGTCATTTTTTCATTGGAATAGAACAGCAGAGCTCAAACCAGCCCAAACACGTGGTCTGGCTGCTCCAAGTGTCTTCTCAGTCTCCAAAGCAATACATGCATGTGTGTGTTTCTGTAGTACTCTTACTTGTTATTTGAACTGGATTTTCATTATTGCCTAGAACTTTCTTTGTGAAGCCCTTGCCAAAGCAGTGGATGGACAGTAAGCTGCAGTGCTCATTCACCCCTCCAATTTTCCGTAGGTGTGAAACAAGCTTGCTGTGAGTTTCTAGAAAGCCAGCTGGATCCATCAAATTGTTTGGGCATTCGGGATTTTGCTGAGACACACAATTGTGTGGATCTAATGCAAGCTGCAGAGGTCTTCAGCCAGAAACATTTTCCAGAGGTGGTTCAGCATGAAGAGTTTATCCTCTTAAATCAAGAAGAGGTTGAAAAGCTCATCAAGTGTGATGAAATTCAGGTAAAACCTGAAAAGTACCATTACTGTGCAAAGAATTGAAATAAAACATTGAAACCAAACATTAATTAGTACACACTCCTGGGGTGAACTCTTCACACAGTTCCTGAACTTGGATTTCATTTTCAAGAGGCGTTTCTTTATTTTGTTTTTTCTTTCTTGGAAGTTTGTAATTTTATTGATACCATGTAACTTCTGTGTAAGAATTTGTTGTCACACAAGTGTTTCTTGCAAGTCAATCACAATAGTTCCCTTTGCAGAGTTACTGACCCTCATTTCCTTCTTTCTCTGGAGAAGGCAAGTTGTCTCAATGCCTACATTTCAGAAATAGCCCCAGGCTTTAACTTCTGTTTGCCTGCTGATCAGCAGCAGAAGAAATCCTGGCATGGTGCAGGGTGGTCTGACTCTGCAGGGGGTTACAGGGAGATTTAGTTTCCTGAAGGTGAGCTTCTGGAAGATGTGCTATGTGACTGGAACATGTCAAATACATTTTTCCAATGCTTCTATGAGTAAGTTGAACATTAAGTGGTAATGAGGAGAGAACTTGATTATTTATTGAGGTGAATTTTGTTGTGGGCTGATGTTCACTGCGGTTGAAAGGCTTGAAGCAATCACTGCTCAGAGTTCAGGGGAACAGGAATGCTTGGAAGCAAACCAGTATGTGGGATAGCTTTGGTGGGATTCCTGAAAAGCTAGTGCAGGGGTAGGCAGAGGACAATTGTTGATGTATATATTGAAAGTGGTCTTCATCCATGCCAACATCCCCTTGTTAGTGAGGCTGCTTTAGAAAGAGTGTATGAGACAGTGGTGAAGGACCTGGCTCCAGCTGGGATCCACAGTGGAGAGAGCTGAGTGTGTTTGGTGTTTGAGAAGCTGCAGTTCTGTGCTGTGAGGGGCTGACCTTCTGTGGGTTGTGATGATACTGAGAGCAGCTTCTGGGCTGGGAGCAGAAAATACTGAGGAATTTCAGAATGACCCAGCCAAGCTTCTTGGATGATCTGCTCAGGAAAAGTGACATTCCTTGTGGCTGGGAAGGGCTGGTTCAGACCTTGCAGCAGGCAAGGCACACACCTTAAGAATATGTGACAAGTAGGGCAAGGGAGGGGATTCTCCCCCTCTTCCCTGACGTTGTGAGCCCTCACCTGGAGTGCTGTGTCCAGGTCTGTGGTTCTCAGCACAAGAAACACGTGGATCTTGTGTTAAACACGTGTTAGAGAGGGGCCAGAGGAGGCCATGGAGCTGCTCCAAGGGCTGGAGCCCCTCTGCTCTGGAGCCAGGCTGGGAGAGCTGGGGTGTTCACCTGGAGAAGAGACAGCTCCAGGGAGACCTTATAAAGGGGCTGATAAAAAAAAAGGAAGAGTTACTTTTTACATGGGCAGAGAGTGATAGGACAAGGGATAACAGTTTTAAAGAGGAGAGATTTAGATTTGATATTGGGAAGAAATTCTTTCCTGTGAGGGTGCTGAGGCCCTGGCACAGGGTGCCCAGAGCAGCTGTGGCTGTCCCAGCCCTGGAAGTGTCCAAAGCCAGGCTGGACAGGGCTTAGAGCAACCTGAGATAGTGGGAGATGTCCCTGCCCATGGCATGGGATGGAATGGGCTGGGCTTTAAAGTCCCTCCCCAACCCACACCAGTCTGGGATAAGGAGCAAATCTCTCTCCTCTGTGCCAGCAGAGGTGCTGTGTGGAATGAAGAGCATGGTGAGGGAACACTCTCACAAAATCTCTGGGCTGCTCAAGAAGTGCAATGACAGGTCCTCACTGCCATCCTGTATTTAGTGTTACTCATCATTTATCAGAAAACATAAAAGAGTAAAACTGTTCTGAGGACATTCAGTTCAGGAGGGAATAAATTGACACAGGATTATTGCATTTAAAGAGGAGGTGGGGAAATTGGAAACAATACAGTAGTCTGCTCTCCTTTTGTGAGCTCTAATTGTCCTTTCCCTGGAATTCCAAGAGAAAGAGGCCATTCCAAATTACACTGTAACAAATATAAAACAATGGCACAGAAGAATGCCTTCCAAAATTAACCTCTGTGGCTCCCTGCTTCAAAACATTCTGCCTGACAGCTTCAAATTGGACTTCAAAGGGGACCAGTCATAGGCTGGTGGGAAGGCTCAGTCCTTTCATCACAGGCTCTTCTTTTATCTTCATATTTAGTCGCAGTTAACAGACTTTGTGATAATAAATTCGTGTCTGATTTCCTTTTACATTGGATGGTCTGATAGATGTGCAAAGAGAAAACAAAGTCTAAGTAATATATGATTGAGATTTTTTACAATTCTTTTGCTTGTGGCAATCATAGGTGTCCAAGGCACCTGTGGTTCTCTAGCAGTATCAAATTTGAATGGTTTTGTCAGGATAATCTCCAGAAGTGGTGTAAGCACCAGCATGTGCTGGTCCTAAATGGAGACAGAAATGAACTCGTGATAAAATAAACAGTAGAAATAAACAGCAGCATTCATGACATGGGATTCTCAAATCTGAAATCCTTTGTAGTTTTTAAAAGGTGGATTGAAATAAAAAGATACTTTAAATGTACCTGCTCTGGCTGGAGTGTCCAGGGGGCAGTGTGTAGGCACAGGGCTGCCAGGACCTAAGCCAGACACTTTTCTTTGCAAAGGAAACCTGATTCTAATCATCTCTTTGACAGCACTTTGAATTTTGCAGGATCTCAGTTCCTGCTCCAGAGAACTGGGGGAGCTGTCCTATGAGTTTCCACTACTCCATGGATGGAGCTCTGAGCTCCAGGCTCTGCTCTGCTCTGTAGCACTCAATGCTCTGGGACTTGGACTGCCCATTGTTGATCTCAGCTGCAGGGAAAAAAAGCAAATGCAGGTTTGAGGAAAAGAAAGTGAGGGAATTCACTGTGCTTATGGGGATTTCCTAGGGGACTCAAGGCTGCCGTGTCCTGCTCACTTGCTGGGAAGCAGTGTGACAGCCTGGGCCTTGTGTGCTCCATGGCAGTGGCTCCAGTGTTATGCTGCAGCTGCTCAGGATGTGCCCCTGTTTGCAGGTGGACTCCGAGGAGCCGGTGTTCGAGGCAGTGATTAACTGGGTGAAGCACTCCAAGAAGGAGCGGGAGGCGTCGCTGCCGGAGCTGCTGCAGTACGTGCGGATGCCGCTGCTCACGCCCCGCTACATCACGGACGTCATCGACACCGAGGTACCGGGGCACTGCCTGCTCCTGCCTGGCCTCTGCTGCCCCACACGCCGTGCTCAAAGCTCTTGCTCTGCTGCTGCTGTGTGATGGTGACACTGGAGCTGTCCCTGCTCAGCTGCAGTGCTGCTGTCACACTGAGCAGTCCCACATCCCGCTCTGCAGCCACAGGGGGCCCTCTCCAGAGCCGCTGGTCAGCTGTCTCTGCAGATAGCCACAGCACCTTTCTGTGTTCATCTGCTACAGGCTCCAACAAGTGCTTTCTGCCTTCATTCCTAAGCGCTGCAGGGCCCCTTCCCCAGACTGAAGATTGCTGGCATTGATCTCAGGGAGGTCATGGCTCCTCAGAAGGTGCCTGAGGTGCAGATGAGCAGCAGGTACCTCTGAGTGAGAAAGACAGCAGCTGTGTGGGCCCAGAACAACACACAGCCAAGAGCCATGGCTAATGCTGCTGCTTTGTGTTCTGGGATGCTGCAGAGGCAACCCAAAACAGGGATGATGCAAAGAGGCAGATAAGCCTTTCAGTGCAAGTTTAATTCCAGACAGGAAGTGATACTGACCCCAGGCAAGATTTTGAAGGAAGGCCCAGAGAAGGTCAAACCAGCCTTCAGGTTAGATGGTGATAGGATGTACTCAAGGGTCTCTAGCCCTTGTCACCTGACAGATGCTGAGTGGTGAATGACAGCCGTTTCTCTATGTCAGGCAAAGGCTGGTTTAGCAACAGTCATCTCGGATGTGATAGATATGGGTGTTATTAAATTGGGACAACCTAATGGGCTGCTCTGTTAGGTTGTGCCAGAGCTAAAGGGTGTTCAGTCAGATTGTCATGATCCACTTCAAACTGAAACTGAAGCTAATGGAAAAGGGACAGGTACCCAAACAAATCGATCTGTTCCAAATCCAGCCTGAGACAGAGTGCAGAGCCGTTGGCTCTCAGATGGAATGACCTGTCCCGCAGTGCCACACACTGGTGACACATCCTCAGCTTGTGGCAGTGTGGAGAATGGAGCATTGGCCACATGCGGCTGCCTCACACAGACACCAGGAACCTGTGGAGGTAAATCTGAACTTAACAAAGCAGCATGTGCACCCAACACCCAAAGGAAAATAAGTGCTGAGCTGGTCCAGGCCCTCGGCTAGGGGAGGGAATTACACAGCATTGTGCAAGGAGATGAGGCTGTCCTTGGGTGCCACTCACTCTTCAACAAGACCTCAGTGCTCATGTTGCCTCTTCACAACTCCATGTCCGTGTGCACAGTGATCAGGGCAGTAAATCACCTAAACAGATTCATTGTGCTGTGCTCCAATGGCAGGTGCAGGACAAGTTATGTGGGGCAGATCAAGTGTGGTTTCACTGTCAGTTCCCCTTCCTAGTCATACATCTGCTGGCTTAAATGGAGCAGAAATGGCTAAGGAGCCTTCAGTACCAGACTGTGAGAATGGAGCCATATCTTCTCAGCTGCAGTCTGGTCTTCAGTTGCCTTTGCATTTCCCTGTGTGCAGTGTCTGCACTAGGACCCGCACACAAGTCCTTTTCATGCTGTCTCAGCTGATGAGAGTTGGCTTTAGGACAGTTCTTCTGAGGTTTCTTAAAATACATTGCATGTACCAGTGACTCATGTTTCTCCCCAGCCTTTTATACGCTGCAGCCTGCAGTGCAGAGACCTCGTAGACGAAGCCAAGAAATTCCACCTTCGGCCCGAGCTCCGGAGCCAGATGCAAGGACCCAGGACACGAGCTCGCCTGGGTGAGCAGCAGGGGAAAGGACCCTGAGAGAGGCCAGGGCACTGGCAGGTGTTGGATCAGATGCTTTTCTAGTGTCCTGTAATTGTGTTGATGTTCTTCCCAGCAGTAACTTGTCACACCATGGTCTCCAGCAGGACAGAGAGGGGACTGGAGCAAAGGACAGAGGTGCCTCTTTCACAGAGCACGATTGCTTAGTGCCAGTGTGGGGACTAGCTGATTGCCTTTAATCCCAGGCCCCTGCTGTGGCCTTTAAACCAGTTTCCTGAGTTGCTGCAGATACATTTGTCCCAGCATGCAGCTGTCTGAGAACTGTGGGAAGGGTTTCTTCCTGTCTAAAGAGGCAGGTATCAGAGTCCAAAATAGAGTTGTGAGGTGAGTGACAGCTGCCTTACAGTGACAGCAAGTTTCCACAGCAAACTGAACAGGGGAAGGTGCAAGGAAGGAGATGGAGATGTCCCTCTTCCCCCTTCAGAGGTGCTTTTTTTTTCTCTCCCTAGCCTTGTTAAGGCAAATAAATGATGGTATTTTCCTTTTTTTCAGTAACTCCTACCAAGCACAGTCACTGAATCATTCAGAAAATATTTGTCTTAGGGCTGTGAGCACTCAAGAGCAACATAAATGTAGGAATTACCTGCAGAAGAAGGAAGATTATTTCACTTCTGTGCCGTGCCTGTGTCCTGGTGCACTCACTCCCAGGGCACTGCTGTCAGTGTAGTCATGGACCAATCTCTCTGCAAGGAATCCCTGTGTGTTCTCCAGTGCTGCTGCAGGTGTGGTGGAGAGAGACCCCAAAATCCCTTTGTAGCCTCTTTTAGGGGGCAGAAAGCAATTTAACCACAAAAGGAGGAGGGCAGATTAGGTTTGTCAGAGACACACTGATGAGACTTTTCTGGCCTGAAGGGAATGTTGTTATGCTGTTCCTGCATAGTCCAGGCCTCAGCACATTTTTTTTGGAATCTCTATGCCAGTTCCAAAGCCCTGCACTTCAGCTCAGCCTGTCACTGTCATCTGCCTTCCAGTATCTGAAGGGACCTACAAGGAAGCCAGAAGGGGACTCTTCATCAGAAACTGCAGCAATGGGACAGTGGGGAATGGTTTCACACTGAAAGAAGGGAAATCTAGGGAAGAAATTCTCCCCTAAGAAGTTGGTGAGGCCCTGGCACAGGGTGCCCAGAGAGGCTGTGGCTGCCCCATGCCTGGAAGTGTCCAAGGCCAGGCTGGATGGGCTTGGAGCAGCCTGCACAGTGCAAACTGTCCCTGAACATGGCAGGGGTGGAATGACAGGAGCTTTAAGGTCCTTTCCAGTCCAAACCATTTTGTGATTCTGTGATTTTAGAAAAACAAGTTTTCTCTTATTCTTAGTTGAAATACTTCACCTGATAAAAAATACATTAAAAACTGTTTTACTGTCTAAGTGTATGGGTTAAAACTGCACAGTATTGCTGAGGTTCATCCTTTAGGTTCAGCCCTAGCTGTTTTGATTCCATACCATCTGATATCAGCAATGTGTCACTTACAAACTGTGATCAAGGCATGTATTAACATTGCATGGGAGGAACTGAAGTGATTGCACTTTTAGCTGTCTTACTGGAAAGGAGGCTTTCCAAAATGTTGGAGCTCTTGTGAATCCTTCCCAGTTATTTTTTATATTATTATTCATCTGAGGTGGCAGCTTTTCTGCTTTGTGGCAGACAAAGTCTTGTTAAATGTTTGTTGCTTGATGTTCAGTCCTTGTGCAATGAAAGGCTGGACAGTCCTAAATTCTAGTGATAAACTCCCAGTTCCAGAAAGGGCCCAAGGAGTCAAGGGGATGCTGAGCTGTTCTGAACCTGAGACAGCAACCTGCTTCCAGGCAGTGACTGGAGGGGAAGTTACAACTCTCAGGTCACAGCTGTTACTAACAGTCATAGAGGAAATAAGAAAAATTCAGAGAATTCATCTCAGAGAAAAGACAGTAGAGGGAAGGCATTTTTGAAATAAAATACACAAGAGACAATTCCTGGGAAAATATTTAATTAGTTTTCTAAGCTTCAGACAGCCTGACTTGTTTCTCAGTTATGTGGTGAACAAAGTCCCCTAAATCGTTTCTGGATGTCACTTGTGAGCACCAAGAGACTTTGTGTTGTGAGGAGACTGCAGGGAAGCAGCCATTCTCCTACAGATTCTATGGGGTGGTGAGAGGCTTGGGAAAAACAGTGGATAGGATTCAAAAAGAGATATAAAGGAGTGAACTTCAGCACCTGTGTGAGGCAGCTTGTCTTCTCAAAGTGCCTCTGATGTTAGGAGAAACAGCCCTCTCCCAAGCAGCCAGCTCCTAACACCTCAGTCAGTTGTCTGCCACCTGCTCTGAAGAGTTTCTCCCTTCTCTTCCTTGCTGAGCACAGAGGGAATGTGAGTGCCTCAGCCAGGTTAGCTCCCTTCTCCAGAGCAGAGACGAAAACAGGGATTTAGAGGCAGCTTTGTGCCAGGGAAGGCTCAGAGTTTCTTCAGGTAGTTCCCCTGAGGTGACCCTTTGGTTGTGAAGGGATTGACTTGGCTTTGCTCTCTCTGTGCCTCAGGAGCTAACGAAGTGCTGCTGGTGATCGGCGGCTTCGGCAGCCAGCAGTCCCCCATTGATGTGGTGGAGAAATACGACCCCAAGACCCAGGAGTGGAGTTTCCTGCCGGTAAGGGACTGCTGCTGACACCACTGGGCTGGCCAGGCTGTGAGCAAACACTGATCTGCAGCACCAGCTGGATAACAGGCTCCTTGGACTATCCTGTGCAATCTGCTGAGGATTTCTGACAAATTCTTTAGAAATTTGCATGGTGAATGCTGAAACCACTTCAGCTTGCAGAGTGACTGAGGGAGAGGGGGTTGTTGTCATAGACCTGATCAGCTGAGCCTGCAGAGACCCACATCTTGGTTGTGGGAGTGAGAACTATCATGTTTCTTAGTGAAGGGGTGTTAAGCTTTAAGGTTAGTGGTGATAATTGGAATGTCAATAGGAACAGTGTAATCAGTGCAGTCTTCAGGCTGCTCCGTGATCCCACTGCTTGCAGTGTTTTGGAGCATAATGGGAAGAGAGAATTCCTGCGCTGAAGAGTATTTCCACCCAAATTAGAATCACCTTTATCTGTGTGAAATGGTGGAGAACTGCATCTTCTTTAATATCGCCAGTCAGGGCAGACTCAGTATCACCTGGTGTTCCAAAATTCTGATCTCTTTTGGAGGCTAAAAGCTTCATCATATACTCAGAGTCCCCACTTTTCCCCATTACCAGTGCCTGCAGGAGCCAGTGGGAGGCTAACAAAACGTCCCAAATGCATCAAAGATTATGCAGCAGCACAGGATAAATGACATTTAGTGCAAAATATTTGAGTGCAGAGAGACATGGTCCTGAGAAGAGAGCGTGCTGGGGGGAGGCAGGCACAGTCATTCAAGCTGTGTCCTTTAAATCCATAGTTCTGCTCGCTCTGGGCAGGGGCCATTTCCCAGAGGAGCAGCAGAAGAGGGTGGAAGAGCAGTGGTTGGTCTGCATGGCCGGTGCTGTTGGTGTCTTTGACCTCGGGCTTGCTTTGCTGTCTCAGAGCATCACGCGCAAGCGGCGATACGTGGCCACCGTGTCCCTCCACGACCGCATCTACGTCATCGGCGGCTACGACGGGCGCTCGCGCCTCAGCTCCGTGGAGTGCCTGGACTACACCGCGGATGAGGACGGCATCTGGTACTCCGTGGCTCCCATGAACGTGCGGCGAGGGCTGGCGGGAGCCACAACCCTTGGAGGTATGTCCTGGTCACTGCCAGGGCAGAGCAGCCTGCTCAGCTCTGGCCTGGGATGCCCTGGGCTGGCTCTGGGGGAGGAGGGGAGCCTGAGGTTCTGCCTCCTCATCACTGGGATGCGGAAATGGAAAATTTGCCCACGTATCTTGAGAGGAGCTCTGCCTCCACTGCATTCCTGCAGTGCATATCTGTGAACTGGGGGAAAGGGGCTCTGTGAGAGATTATGGACTGGGAAGCTCTGAGGGTGGTGATGGTGTTGGGCAACACTGAGCACAGGGCACCGAGTGCAGCTGTGACCCTCAGCACTGGGGTGACTGGAACATCTGCAGGGAAGGAGTGAGCACTTTGGGGAGGTACTGACACGAGGCTCGCCACGGGCACGGTTTGGGTTTGGGCATGGCAGTGTTTCAGTGGTTCTGCAGTGTGAAAAAAATAGCTGGATTGTGTGTGTTCTCTTTCATGAATCAGTAAGAAGCAGATTTAAGGGCCAGATGGGACTTGTATTTGTTTGTTGGGCCTGTGAGCCAGGCCGAGGAGCCTGGGTTCCTCTTGGCTCCCAGTGTGCCACGGTCTGTTTTCTGTGGTTTGCAGTCCGTGTTGTGGCTTTGCTGTGTGTGTGAGGGTCCTGGTGCTCCATGTGCATGGCTGACTGGCCAGCCCCCCCTCTGTCACTGCAGACATGATCTACGTCTCGGGCGGGTTCGATGGGAGCCGCCGCCACACCAGCATGGAGCGCTACGACCCCAACATCGACCAGTGGAGCATGCTGGGAGACATGCAGACAGCTCGGGAGGGAGCGGGGCTCGTGGTCGCCAATGGAGTCATCTACTGCTTGGGTAGGTACCCTCAGCACCTCTGGGGGCTGTGCAAAGCTGCCTTTTTACCCAAGTGACCATTCAAGTGCTGCCTGAGCAGCACCAACCTGTCACATCCATGTCAGAAGAGGTTTAACCCCACTGGGCACTCACAGCTGTGTCAGGGAGTGCTGCCTGACCTCACTGTTCCCATCACAATGGCTTGGACTGCAGCTGCACATCACTGCAAATTATACACAACTTACACACACTGCATTTGAGGGATGGCAGAAGTGTGGAGGATAAGCAATGCCAGCTGAGGTTTTCTGTGGCCTGGGCAGTGTCTAAATGCCCAGAGATGAAGCAGGTAGCTGTGGGACAGAGGATGCACCTGCACCACATAAAGCAATGGTGGCTGTAGTGCTTCAGAAATGTATCCTGAGCTGTCCTCCAGCTTCTTCCTATAGCACTCATTTCAGTTTCAGAGCACCACACCAGCTGTGAATACAGTGAGATTACCAGAGGACAAAGCACTCTGAAGCTTGCTCTGTGGGTCACCTTCTAGGCCCCAGAAAAGGCAGGCCCAGCATTGCACCCACATCTGTTGCAGTCCTGTTCCTGGGCAGTCACAGATCTTATGCACTGGTTTCATAGAACCACTGAATGGTTTGGGTTGGAAGGGATTTAGTCTCATTCCCTGCCAGGGGCAGGGACACCTTCCACTAGACCAGGTTGCTCCAAGCCCTGCCCAACCTGGCCTTGAATCTGGCCATAAGCCAACCACGTTTATTCCTCTTCTCATGCTGTCCCCCAGGGTGGGGGCAGCACATTGCTCCTTTGCTGGGGCTGCACAGAGCTTTTAGTATCTGCTTGTGAAACAGCTCTTGGGAGATCCCAGCCTACACTGTTCAGCCTCGTGCAGCTGCAGCTCAGACTTGAGCACAGACCTGGGAGCTGCACATCTGCAGGGCTGCACCAGCAGTGGCCTCTGTGCTCAGAGGCAGCCCCATGAGGCTGGCCTGGTTGGCTGGAGTGGGGAGGAGATGCTCTCCCACATGGCCCAGTGCAGTGTGGGGGCAGAGCTGGCTCTGGGCTGGCTGCAGGACCCTCTGCCCACCGGGCTGGGCTGTGCTGATGGCAGTGGCACACTGTGCTTGGGACCCACCAGGCATGGTACTGCTCTCTGCACAGAAAACATTCTCCCCAGCTCATCCCCGTGGTTTGCTCCTGTGTTTTGTTTCAGGAGGCTATGATGGGCTGAACATCCTGAATTCTGTCGAGAGGTATGACCCCCACACTGGACACTGGACAAATGTCACTCCAATGGCCACCAAGCGCTCAGGTAAGAGCCCACAATGTCTTGAGGTCAGTGTGTTTCCTGCTGCACTGAGGGAGCAGTCACTCCTGGTGTGTTCTGCTGCCCTGGAGGATGCTCTGGCCCCAGTGGGTGGGTTGGCTTTGAGGAAGGATGATTTTGCTGGCCTGAATTCCGGAGAGAAATAATTTATTTTCATATGCTTCTATCCCATGCCAAGGTGTGTAGAGAAGAATGTAGTGGCAGGGTTATAGGTTCCAGGGAGGGAGATGAAATGCTGTGTGACTTGCACAACTAGGAACAATGCCTGACATGGAGAAGAGCTCACAAGGACAAACTGACCACAGTACTGGGTCAGTGCTCATCAACTGCATGGGACTTGGTGAAGGCAGCTGAGCCCTGCTCCAGGGCAGCACTGTCAGAGCTGTGGCACCCAGCCAGGCTGCTCCTTCAGCTGAGCCCTGCTCCAGGGCAGCACTGTCAGAGCTGTGGCACCCAGCAGTGGCATTACACAAATGGTACAGTCACACAGTAATTATCCCCCACCAACTCTTCACTTGTCTCTCTGCCTGGTGTTCTATCCAAGCTTTAAGTTGGCAGTTGTATCTAGGACAAAAATACAGTTTAAATCCTGTTTTTGGAGTATCTTCCTGTTCAAGCTCTCCTTCATTTCTCAGGGGAGTTGTCGTGGGGCTCCTCTAGCTCCTCTGTGCCCAGGTGTGTTGACCTCCTGCTCTTGCTTTGTGCCCTCCAGGCTGTGCTGATGGGCTGCTCTGGCCCTGCCTGTGTGCAGGGGAGGTTGCTCTGTGCCTCCACACCTCTGTGGATATACCAGTGCTTAAAATTATGTGCTTAGACCCCCTTAGGAATCCCTTTTGAAGTTGCTTTTCCTCTGCTTCTTTCAATAACTGGCCCTCACAGTCAGCCTGGGCAGCACTGCTCCACGTGATCCCTGTGCAGTGTTCCTGCTTAGGGACAAGTACTGAGTGCTCAATAAAACTGGGCTCTGTTCCAAAAACATTTCAGTTTTCTTGTGCCTGCAGTGGCATTCACCAAAACCCCAATCTTTAAATATTTATTCCTGTGACAGGCATATTCCTGTTAAGTGTTGGTTTATCTGCCAAGAATGGATTTGATTTATCCACATCCAGGAAGGCCATACATATAAAACACAGGATAAAATCTGTAGATTTTTCTAGGTCAGAGGCTTCATGTGAGACCAATCCATGAATCTCTAGGAAGCTTGAGGATCAGTTTGCTTTCCTCAAGGGGTCTGCTTTGGGCACCAGAGAAGGCTGACTTTGGACAAGACCAAAATCAGAGTTCAAGGGAAAGCTTTCTACAACAGGCATTTCCCAGTTCTGTGCTCCCTACAGGAGCTGGAGGCTTTAGTAGCTGTGCCTTGGCTGCAGTTTGAGCTCCTTGGTGCCACAAGCCAGCACCAGGAACCTGGTGAGGCTCTTGACCCCAGCACTGGCTCACCTGGTTCCTTCCTTGGCACTGTGACCTGGAACACCAAGATCTGAAACGTGGGTGTGCCCAAGGGCCTTTTTTTGCCCAAGTTTTTGTTCTGCCACTCTGGTACTAACACCCCTAACTACTCACACCTTAGGTATTTGCAGCCTTCATCCTGGTGACCTTGGACCTTGTAGGACTTCTTTAGCCCCCAAGAAACCCTCTAGGAGTTATCCACGTGCAGGTCTTTGAATTCCAAGAGTAATCTTGGCTTTATTCACAAAAGATCATTTCCTCCTTGTTTCTTTTCACCTCCTTAGATTCTGGAGGAAGGCCACCTGTCAGAGACCTTGGCCATATTGCACTGCTGGACCCAATTGCCCTGATGAGGCCTTGGTTTGGTCTCTTCAGCCAAAGCTCCTGGAGAGCCCACTGGGCCAGCCTGGCCACTCCCAGCTGTTGTCAGCAAGGACAGACAGGGAAAGCCAGGATGCTTTTAGTGCAACAGAAAGTCTCTTATACCCTGTTTGTAAAGAAACAGATCTATGCCCTAGAACTGCAGGGCAGCTGGCTCATTTCCTCCAGGATGTTCATTAGTGCAAGAGTTCCATGTTGGTTTGACAGGGCTGACTGTGTTCCCAGGTGCAGGAGGCCCTGAGGCCACCGAGTGCATGGTAATGTCACAGTGTCCTCCAGTGCTGTACCAGAGGGGGCAGCCAAGGAGGAACCAAGGCTGGTGGAGGTTATTTGCTGCCAGTTTCATAAATTCCCAGTTGGAGCAGCATATCATTGTCTGCTTTCACTGTGAGAACACCTGTTCAGGCAGCTGCTCCAGCCACCTCTGCCTCTGCAACAGTGTAGAAACCAGTTTTCATTTTGTCTTCCAGAAGAGTAATGTCAGGGAAATCCCTCCTCCAGTTTTGCATGGAGCAGTGTGCAGCTACTCTGCAGGCCACAGCCAGGAGCTGGATGACACCAGGGAGTCAGAAACACCAGAGGAACCTGTCTCTGTGCTGACAGTCCCAGCCAGCTGCCTGCCAGCAGAGCGGGCCTGGTGCAGCTCTGCTCACACACCTGTGCTCAGGTGTCAGCCCAGGTAAACCTCTTGTGCTGCTGTGCTGCCTGGGCCCCCCATGCTACAGAGTCAGCAGTGCTTAGTGGAGTGAGACGTTTTCATGTATCCTATTGGAGACAACAACAAAAGACAGGGTTATCAGCTCTTTTGGGGGCGGTACAAGCATAAAAAATATCCTGTGAAGAGGGAGGAACTGACCAGTTCAGCCTCGTGACAGCAACCTGGCGCTGCGGTGTCAGCCGTGGGTGTGACTGTGCCGCCTTCTCCCCGCAGGGGCAGGCGTGGCTCTGCTCAATGACCACATTTACGTGGTGGGTGGGTTCGATGGCACAGCACACCTGTCCTCGGTGGAAGCCTACAACATCCGCACCGACTCCTGGACCACGGTGACCAGCATGACCACGCCCCGCTGCTACGTGGGGGCCACGGTGCTGCGCGGCCGCCTCTACGCCATCGCGGGGTAAGCACGGCGCTCGGCAGGTGACCTGAGGGGACACAGCTGCTGCCCCCTGCACAGGGCCTCTCCTCTGTGGGAGGAGACACCCGTGGGATCACCGTGCCCAACCAGAACAGGCAGCACAAAGGGCCGGGGCCCAGGCAGACAGCAGTGGCAGCCTGATGCAGGATTATAATTCAGGCTGTTCCTGCTGTATGCAGCTGTCCAGCCTCCAGGAAGAGCTCTGGATGCCTCAGCCTCTTCCTCCAGCACCGTCCTTCATTTGTAACTTTCTGTCCTGGCAGATACGATGGCAACTCCCTGCTGAGCAGCATCGAGTGCTACGATCCCATCATTGACAGCTGGGAAGTGGTCACCTCCCTGGGCATGCAGCGCTGTGACGCCGGAGTCTGCGTCCTGCGGGAGAAGTGACCAGGAGGGAACTCCCAGAGAAAAACAGTCTGAAAAGTCTCAGCTGGAGGAAGAGTCCCAAACGATTTGCATTGACTGTTCTTGAGAGTTGTGGATGCTGTGGGAATAGGCACCAGAACAGCAGCTTTCTGTGCTGCTTGTGACTAGAGCATGTGCATAACTGTGTGATCTCAGCAGTCATTTGAAATCAGGGGCTCTGTGGGAAGCTGGAGGAAGGGGATTGAATGGGTCAGGAGAAGCTGTGCTCTCTGCTGTTGCTGTGGCTCAGTCTGTGGGCAGAGCAGAGTTGCCCCAGCCTGGTCTCAGCCAGCCTGGAGACCCCTCCCAAGGACATGTACATAGCCCTGGGTCAGCTCCTCAGCACCGCAGGACCCCGCGGGTCCTCGGCTCGCTCTCGGCCGTGTGGATGTGAGGGTGAGCCCAGCTGCTCTTATGTTCAGCTTCAAATCATCGTGTACGTGCTGAATGTCCCAGGTGCTCCCCGAGCACAGAGCCCGGCTGGGGCCAGCAGGGGCTGCACTGTCACTGTGGCTGCAGGGCCTGGCAGGGCTGCACACAAAGGAGTGGCAGGGTAAAGCTGTCAGCTGCTGGGACCTGGAGCCCGAGGCCACGGGGGCAGAGGGCAGGGGAGGAGCTCATTGCCTGCCACAGAAGCATCTGCAGTGTTTGTGCTCTTGATCAGGTGCTCAGCAAGGTTCATCACATCGTGTTTCCTCAAAAAGCTTGACAGCTCCAGCTGCAGTTGATGTGTGGCACTGGGAGCTTGGCCGTGCCTGTGCCCCACCCTGTGAGGAGGTCACTTGAGGCCAGGAGAGTAGGGACACTGGCTGCTGCCCACCAAGGTCTTCCTGGGTGAGTCACTGGGGTTTGTCCCCAGACAGACCTGAGTCCAGCACACCCGAGGCAGCCTTTCACACAAGTTCATTGTGTTGGTTTTCCTTTTATCTAGGATTTTTCTGCTTCCAGGGCTGTTCTGGAGTGACATCCAGGATTCTGTTCTGCCCTTTGTTCTCAGCTGTTTATTCCCCTGTCTCATAACTCCACATCCCATGACACTTGCTATCCCAGGCCTGCCCCACGAGCCCAGGTGAGGCTCCATCAGTGGCTCTCACCAGCTCCTGGAGCACTCCCTGATCAGCATGTCCTGCCTCACTGCGTTCTGGGAGCACGGGCTCCCCCCTGCCATCAGCTTGGCCCCACAGTGCCTGGGCTCCATGTAGTGCTGCTCGTTGAGCTTCCTGCTGACTCTTTGCTTGGGGACAGGGTGGGATCAGGGACATGGTAGCATGACCTAATTATGCACTTTCAGCCAATGCTCTGACCTTCTGCGTTTGTTTCTATCACACAAGTGTTCTGTGGTTTTGTTTCCTATGTTTATTTTTTAATGAAAGTATAAAGAATAAAATATTTCCTGAGCCAGTAGGAGTTTAGCTTCTGTTCTCTACCTTCCAGACATATGTCTGCCTACTATGTGAAGGGTTTGTGCAAACCTTGTGTTAGAGAGGCAGCTGCCCTCAGGTGTGTCTCTGCCCTGCAGCTTCATCCCAGTAGTGAAAAACAGCTGCTCCAGCTGTGAGATCTGTGGCACAGAGACCAGCCAGGCCTGGAGGACTCCCTAATGAGGGAATTTCTTTCAAGGTCTGTTGGAGAAGAGCATGGCAGCAGAGAGGAGGAAAAGACTAATTACAGTCGACAGCAATAATGAATCATCAGGGGCTGAACAAGACAGCCAATGACACCTGGCTTGTACCAGCCATGGTGTGGCCAGCAGGACCAGTGACCATCCCTCTGTGCTGGCCACTGCTGAGGTCACAGCTCCAATCCTGGGGGCAGTCTTGGGATCCTCACAAGAAGAAAGACACTGAGGGGCTGGAGTGTGTCCAGAGAAGGGAATGGAGCTAGGGAAGGGTCTGGAGCCCCAGGAGCAGCTGAGGGAGCTGGGGGGCTCAGCCTGGAGCACAGGGGGCTCAGGGGGCTCTGCTGGCTCTGCACAGCTCCTGACAGGAGGGCACAGCCAGGGGCAGAGGGGGGAATGGATCAGGCTCTGCCCCCAGGGAACAGGGGCAGGACAAGAGGAAACAGCCTCAAGTTGTTCTAGGGAAAGTTCAGGTTGGATATTGGGGAAAATTTCTTCCCTGAAGGGCTGATGAGGCCCTGGCACAACTGCCCAGGGCAGTGGTGGAGTCACCATCTCTGGAATCAAAAGATGTGTGGATGTGACCCCTGAGGACATGGTGTGGAGGTGAACATGGCAATGCTGGGGGAGTGGTTGGACTCAATGATCTTAGGGGGCTTTTCCAAATTAAACAGTTCCATAACTCTGTTACAGTAGAGCTGCAGTTGCAAAAAATTACAGCTCCTTTGTCCACCATGGGCATGTGGGATGAATGGAGACCAGCACTAATTCATCTGCCCATATGCAATACATAGATTCTGTTGATTTCAGGGCAAACTGCAGCATTCTGCCCCAGGAGCCTCTGATGGCTCCAAATCATCCACCTCCTACCTGCTGCCCCCACAAACAGCTCACCACTCCCTCCAGAGGTTCAGGTGCCTCTCCTGTCCCCAGAACTGCTCCATCATCCTTCAGCCAGTGAGAAGTGGGGAAGCAAAGAAGGGAACAGGCCCCATTTGGGGAGTGCAGCCTCCCCAGGAAGCACTCACTGGTCCCATACATGGATCTCTCCTACCTGTGCCCCTCTGACCCCTGCAGGGAGACAGGCAGTGCAGGGGGAGCTTCCAGGCTCTGATACTGCCCCTGGAGCTGTCAGGAGCTCCTCTCCCTTCCCTGAGGAGCCCTGCTCTCCTGCAAGGGGCTCGGGGGACTGCAGCTCCAAAAGTGACGTGTGCAGATTGTGGCTGGGCAGAAACTCAGCAGCTGGGCAGATTGAAGCAGCAGCATCAGAACTGGGTCACAGCAGGATGTGGCCCCATGAGAGTGGCCAGCAGACCCATCCCTGCCTTCCCAGGACAGGATGTACTGAAGGGTTTGGTTTGAAGAGGAACTGGTGTTTCCAGGGAGGTAATGCACAATATAAATCTTCAAAATGCTCTGTGTTGGTGCTGGAGATGAGAAAATGTGCAGGCTCCTGCTGAAAGCAAAGCAAAGGGACAAAGGGACAAAATATTCTGCTTGGGAGGAAGCTGGTACCCACTCTCCCTGGCCAGCAAGAGTGAATCTTTGTTTCATGAATAATCCAGCATAAAATGCTAAAAGGCACAAATTAATTTCTCAACAGAGAAAACTCCCACCCAAGACTTAAGAATTGGCCAAAGATCCTATTAGCAGGTTTTTATTTACATCTTAAATTGTTCACGAGGACTATAACAATGAGAGACACCACTCCAGGCACCAGCCCTGACCAACCAGCCCAGCCCAGCAGCAGCCCCGGGCCACAGACTGGAGACATCGGTGTGCTGGTGTGCCACTCAGGCTTTGTGGGTGGGGACCCCGTCAGAAATGCCCCATCTCACATCAGTGTGACGAGGTGAGAGTGGATGCAGCGCTGGCAGCCGTGGATTTGTATCCTGCACCATCCTCCCAGGGCAGGCAGAGGGCTCGCCTTCCTCCCCCCGCATCTGGCTGGGATCTTGCCCCTCACAGGCCGTGTTACAAAATGAGGATGTGCACAGGGTGAGGCAGAAGCCTTACAAATGTGTCACTTCATGTTCTGCTACAGTCGGATTGGGAGGGAAAGGCGTCCCCCACTGACCCTCCTGCAAAGCAGATGTGTGGGCAGGAGCAGAGCTTTCCTGGCTGGTCTGGGGGCAGGAGTGACCCATGGGAGGCTCTGAAGCTCTGGAGAGAGAGAAGGGACACTGAAGAGGACTGTCCCTGCTCGGGTGCCTCTGGGGCAGCCAGAGTCAGCTCCCAGGGTAGGCATGGATTTGGACTCCCCAGGAATGTTCTGGGGTGTTTTTCTCAGAGTGGTGTTGACACCTACATAAGCAGGAAAGAACTCACAGAATCCAGGGATAATTGTACTTGGGAAGAGCAATTTGGTGGTCTGTAACCCTGCCTGAAGGAGATCCAGTTTGGATCTGTTGAGTCCCCAGTATCCCCAGGCACAGGAGTTCTGTGACTCCCTGAGCTCCCAGACAGGTGGCTCTGGCTGTGGGACAGGGCTGAGCTCTGTCACCTCCCCATGGCTGTGGGACAGGGGCTGCCCGTGCCAGGGTCTCTGTCCCACCCCGGGTCTCTCCCGTACCGGGTCTCTCCCATCCCGGGTCTCTCCCATCCCGGGTCTCTCCTATCCCGGGTCTCTCCCATTCCGGTCTTCTCCCATTCCGGGTCTCTCCCCTACCGGGTCTGTCCCGTACCGGGTCTGTCCCGTACCGGGTCTCTCCCATTCCGGGTCTGTCCCGTACCGGGTCTCTCCCATTCCGGTCTCTCCCATCCCGGGTCTCTCCCATTCCAGTCTCTCCCATTCCGTCTCTCCCGGACACTCACGGGGATGGGGGCGTGGCCATGTCAATGACGTCACCGGTCGCACCGCCTGACGTCACTCTGCCGGCCCCGCCCC
>VXBS01010486.1:401218-420326 GCA_013400255.1 Sitta europaea
CCACGAGTGACGCCGGGCCCCGAGCTGGCAGCCCTGCGGACCGGCCGCAGCTGGGCACCCAGAGCCCGACTGACCACGGCCCGCCGGCCCCGGCCGGGCTGGCCACAGCTCACTGCTCCCCGGTGTGACTGAGCCGCAGCACAGCCGCTTACCCCATTTCTCGGACCCACAGGCTGACCGGCGCCAGGAATTGCAGCTCTGGCACAGCCGGCTCCTCACCTGCATCCACGTGGGAAGAGTGTCGGTGGTGGGAGGGTCCCTGAACCCTGCAGGGACAGCTCAGCCTGACGGTTTTGCCACATAGCCTGATCTGCCCCAGGCTGGGTGCTCTACTGCTTCCCTGGTGGCTGCTGTTGCTCCTGGGAGCTGAAGTGTCTCTGCTGGTGGCCCTGTGACCCCATGGAAATGGGGGCACTGGGACAGGGCAACAGGAGGACAGGACCACTGCACTGAGTTGTCGTGGCAGCTGAAGCTGTCAGACCTGCAGCCAGAGCACTTCCAGGGTTTAAGGCTGAATCTTCTGTTGATTTGCAGAAGGAATGTTCGCTACCCCAAGCTCTAACATTTATGTTCTCCAAAACCTCATTCCACATGACTGCTGTACTCTGTGAGAGTTGTGGCCCCTGAAGTGAGTGTAAGGCATTCCATCCACGTGTGCAGTTCTACTGAGTACTTGGGAACAAAACACAGGTAGAATGTGCAGCAGCATAGGCTGATAGAGCAACAAACAAAGAAAATGTGCCAGACCATAAAGCTTTCAGGCAGCAAGAGTGAAGAGATTCCAGCCTAAAAAGGATCTGAATCATTGGACGGGCAGTGCTGAAGCATGTCAGAACATATGTGTGTGTGTGTTAAAGAGTGATGTCAGGAAGGAATTTCTCTTCTGTAAAAGCTGGTAGTAAGAGTAATCTGGGATATTGTGACCAGTTTTGCTTTCTGCCTTTTAACAGCTGGGCACAAAACTATCAAAAATGGAAGGAGGCTGCAGCAGCTGTGGTTCTCCCTGCATTTATCACTGCTGGTAATCGTGGCCCAGTTCATTCTCCATTGCTAACCCCTGTATGAGTGCTAGAACAGCCCTGCAGGGTTATGCTCTGAGGTCCCTGGTGCTGTGCCTGTCACTGTCCTCTGCTCATAAGACTTGGGTACTAACCCAGCTGCAAAGGCACAGCTGTCACCGTGCTGGGGTGATGGACTTGTTTGTGCCATCAAACTCAAGGTGGGGTGTAGGTGTGCTACCCCAAGGCTGTGGGGAGAACCTTTCCCTTGTCCCTCTCATGAAACAATTTTGCTGGCAGGGCTCTGTAAGGCAGGCACATCCTCGGATGAGTCTCCCAGGAGAGACATCCTGACAGCAGCAGGGGAAAAAACAAGTCCCTTCTTCCTGCAGTGCTTGAGCACCTGCACTTCTAAGATTTGGAGACGCTGCCTTATGTGTGGTCTGTTCTGGGGTTGCTCTGTCAGGAGCCTTTGCTGTGGGCACTGAGATTTATCAGGGGAGGGAGAGAGGCAGAACTGTGGTCTGGGGGCTGAGGGTCTTGCTGGAGCAGGAGGCAAATCCTGTGCTGTGTCCTTGCTTAATGTGTCAGGTGTACATTTGCTATGGAAACTGCTTCTTCCCTCCTGCCCTTCCTGTCTCTTAGCCCTAAGCCCAAGGACTGCACAGTTTCATCAAGGAGATATGCGTCAAAGGACAAGAGAGCTTCACTTTGGTTCTGCACAGGCATGGCAAAACAGTGGGATCACATCACTCATTTCACACTTTCATTTGGATTGTTGTCTCTTAGGATATGTCTGACCTCTAATACCCCAGTTTAGTCCATGTTACTTAAACATGCTGCACTGCACAAGCTCCAGTTTGAAGGCCCCACTGTGCAGAACAGACTGTGGAAATCAGCTTGGCTAACGCTGAGTAAAATGACCTCCCAAAAATGGTACATGTGGATTCCTGAGCAGAGGGTGGCACTGGGATGGAGGCAGGGGGTGGTGGCAGCTTTCCCAGTCAGTGGAACACCCCTGGACAGATGGCAGAGCTCAGGTCAAAAGCCTTCATAGCAGCAACTGAATCCACCTCAGTGCAGCACTCAGAGTGCTGTGAGCTCTGCTCCTCGGGGGTGGGAGAGGGGAGGTGAATCCTCCATGGATTCAGGTGTGGTTTCTGCTGACTCTTAAATAGGATCACAGACTTGCAATGCTAAGAAGAAATGAACAGTCTGATGGGAATTCTTGGGAAGAAGCTTTTGTACCGTGAGATCTTGGGGTCATTCAGCCTCAGGTAGGGCCTTGGGTTCCTGCAGCTTGGAGAGGCCATGAGAAACACCCCTGCAGTGCAGGTGGCAGGGGCAGAGACCTGGGGCAAGTCTCTCTGTGCAGTCCAGCTCTCAGTTAGCACCTGGTCTAATTCATGTTCCCAGAGGTGACTGAGAATTTCAGGGGGGTGGGCAGGAGGTGAGGAAAAAGGCAGCATCACTGTGTGGAGTTTGAGCTCAGGCAGCTCCACGGTGCTGTTAATGGAGCTTTGGGGGAGGAGACAGCAGACATGGCCTGGGGGAAGAGCAGCTGCTGCTCCACTGGACACATCACCGGGTTTGGCATCTGCTGAAGCTGCACCGTTCCTGTGTCAATGACAGCTAATAAAAATATCACATAGACTCACAAATATTTTTACTGCTTTCTATCCAGTGTATTGAAAAACTGTTTTCCAATTGCCTGCAGTAACTCCTAGAAAATTAGGATAGACAACCCTCAGGCATAGGAAGCACTTTCATAGGACCTGGGAAAGCTCATTTTGCAGCCCATCTTTATCAACACCAAGACAGTGAAGAAACCCTTATTTCCACGTGTAGGTCACTTCAAATTCATTTGAAAATGGATTCTTTTATTTAATGTCTGCATAAGTTTGACTCCTGAGACCATCCTGTGTTAAGATGTAGCTGTGCCTCGGGAGGGAACAGTAACAAACCTGCAATCCTTGCTCCAGCCAGGCTCAGGGGGGCGAAGAACAATTTTGTCTAATTGCTTCTCAGGGTAGCTTTAAGTCATGCCTGGTTTGTATGGGTCAGGTGTTTATATGCCATAGATGTGCTTAGGATGATTGAAAGCAGACGTTGCTCCCCTGTGGCTCTGCTATTGGGACGGGTTCAAAGCCCAGAGCAGTGGTCTGGCTTTTGTGCCTCCTGTAGCTTCACCTCTGCTCCCATTCCCACCCAAACCTCCCACTCGAGCAGCTGCTGAACCCTTTGCATGTTCATTTTGATAACAGGCTAAAGCTCCTTTTCTTGGCTGCTGCATTGACAGATGGCAGTTTGGGTGCTGCAGCCTGGGAGATGCTCCAGGGGCAATGGCAGGATGAAGGCCTTCCCTCCTTTTTGGCAGCTGCAGTCTGTGAGGTCAGCTGAGCTGTCCTGAGGAACTGCCACAAGTCATGCCTTGCATAGAGGTCACAATCACACTTCTCCTTCCCTAAATTAATTACATTTCACTCAATCAGGTAAGTGATGCATGGAGCAGGGGCTGGGATTCAAGGCTCCCTCTTTCCCAAGCTCTGCAAGCCAGCAAAAGGCCTTGGTGTTTGGGCCTGGCAAGACCTGAGGTCTCTCCTTGATTCCTCACCTCTTACTGAGGAAATCTTCAGCAGTGCAGCAATGACAATGTGGACTTTGAAGCAGTAGCTTGGAGAACTTTGTTGTTTGCTTCCCTGCAGTGTCCTAGGACTCTGCCATCCAGCTAAATCCTCATGGAGGAACCCAGCAGGGATGAAAGTGTGATCACTGCAATACCTACAGTGTGTCTGTGGGACTCCTGCCTGCAGGTGTGCAGGGGAATGGCTCAGCAGAGTTCAGAGAAGAGCTGTGGTTGATTAAAGCAGGGCCAGCTTGGCCTGGGAGGTGCTTGTGGTGTTCCATGTCCTGCACAGCTGACCTTGCTGCATTCCCTAAACCTCTGTGTGAGCAGGGACTGCCCCATCAGCACAGGCAGTTCTGCAGGGAGGGGTTTGGGGGAGCAGGGATTTCTGAAATGTGTTACGAATTTCTCTGAAGGTCATTTTACATCTCTGACATTACACTCCCTGGCAGGAACATAAGTAGGAGGAAAGGAAACAATTGAGATGAAATAGCTTTAGGGTCCTTGGACAACTGTTGCAGGGAAAGCGTCCCTGCCTCCCACAGAGTCAGGTTAATACAGGCCAAACGCCAGAATCAGAAACACTAAACCACCAAGTATTTTGCCAAAAACCCACCAAGTATTTTGAAGCTGCTTGGGGACACAAAAGGAAACCACAGCAGATGAGTGGAATTGGCCATTAAAATGCAGAGAGAACATGAGGGCTTTTATCAAAGCCATCTTTGTTCTCTTTCAACCAACACTTTTATGCATTTCAGCATAAATACTTGAGTGCTGAGTTGTGAGGCAGCCAGGTCCGCCCGGTGCAGCTCTGGAATGAGCACAGCTGGGCCCCTCAGTGACCGTGAGGGGAGAGAAGGGGGAGATGGCAGCCCAGCAATCCAGGTGAGGGTTAGTGACCTGTGGGGCTGGATGGGGGAAAGAAGCCAGCTTTCACAGGAGCATGCTTTGGAATGAGTGTCCCAGCACCTGAAAATGACCCAGTCTTGCACAAAGTGAAATTCAAGTGCTTGATTGCCTTCATGCAATCCCTGAGGCAGAGCGGGCAGGTTCCGAGGTTGCTAAGATAACACTTCCATCCTCTGAGAGGGGGAAGCAGCTCTGGAAAAAGTGTTTCTTGCATCTTTCCTAAAACTGACTCAAGCGTGGCACAGTCCGTCCCAGTGGTTGCTGCAGTTTGGCTTTTGAAATGCCACACATCGAACTCTGGGAGAGCCGCGGGGGTGGCAGCTGGGGGAGGATCTATCCCTTGAGCATCCCAGGGCTGTTTCCCGGGGGCCCAAGACATGAGCTAGTCAGATACGTCTGTCTGGAGAAAAGCAGTTGCCCTTCCCTCCTTGGCACGGTTCTCAGCCATGTGGGCTGAGCTGGACGGGACGGTTTGGAGCCCAGCAATGCAGCTGGAGCTGGCAGTGGGGCATGTGCTGCCGCAGCAGCTGTGCAGCCGCACTGGGGCCAAAGCAGAGAGCCAGAGCCGTGTGTTTGCAGCAGCCCCGGCTGGAGCTGCCGGCGGGGTCTGTCCTTCACAAGCCTTTCAGGGTAATTTGTGTGTTGATGGGATTCCAGTGTCCCTGCGGCGAGAGGCCGCGCTGGGAAGATTCCCTCGTGGCTGTGTTTGTCCCCGCCTCTCCTCGCTGGGGAAGCAGCAGGGAACGTGTGTATGTTCAGCTGGGCTTCTGCTCCCCCTTTCATGTTCCTTATCTTCCAGGAGGCTCTGAATTCCCTGCGGGAAGGCAGACAGTTGCTGTAATCGCTGTGCGTGCAGAGGCAGAGCACTCCCGTCTGCTTGCTGCCGGGAATCCCCTGTGCCATTGTTCCAACCCAGCTGGAAGAGATGCCCTGAGAGCAAAGGAAAATGAGCAAAGCCGTGTCAGCACAGGTATCCTTCCCCTCCTCAGCAGCTGGCTCTGCACTCTGCCTGGAACGCTGTGAACAGCAGGCGCTTTCCATGGCAAAGCTCCAGGCCACAGCTCGTTGCAGAATCGCTGGTTAATTTGGAATATCTGGCAGTGGAACATGAGAATGTGGCTTCAAGAACTTGCTGCCTCGTGCTTTCCTGTTCCCTTGGAGGACTTGGTTCTCTCTGCCAGGCCATGGCAGGTTCAAGGGGCTGGGACCAAAAAAGGCCAGCAAATAGAACCCAACTGCCAAAGAGAAAGGGTGGTTGAGGGCTGTAGCTATGCATCAGCAGCAATCTGGGGGATCTGTGTCCTCGTCAGCTCAATCCCTGCTGCAGCCACAGGTGTCCCAGCCCAGCTCTGGTGCCAGTGCTCCACAGGCCCTCATGATGCCAGCACTGCTTGGGACGATCTGGTTCCATCCCTTTCCTCAAGGCCCCTGCTAGAATATGAGGATTTCTGTTGCAAACCCAGTATGCTGGCACCCAAAGGGAATGTCTAGTTTGTAGCTGGTACCTGAGACACAGCTCCTGCTGTTGGGAGAGCTGATGCCACAATGCCCAGTGCTGCACATACTCAGGGCAGCACAACATAAAGTGCAGTTTACTGGGACCCTCTGGCTCACTCCTTGGCACCCCCTCCCCACATTCCACGGACAGTTTGTGCTGCTGAATCAACTAAACTGATGTAAAATTGGTCTTGACACAGAGGTCAGTGAAAAGAGGCGGTTGCTATGTGCAGCTGCACCACAAGGCCAGTGCAGTGCAGAACTGGGTGCACTGGTCTCGGGGGTTGCTTTGGTCTGGATGACCCCCAGATATAGAAATCTTGCTGTCTCCAAACCTTGCTGCTGAAAGAATCAGTCCAAAGTCCTCGGCTGCTGCTCTCAAGGTTGTTTTATTGTTTCTTATCTATGATATTTTTCTGTCTGGGCTGCCCAGGTCTGTTCAGCAGGGCAGCCCCAGGCACACTCTCTGCCCCAGGGGCAGGCACTGACTTTTATACTACAAATTCCCTGTGAGTTATTGACAGTTATGGTCCAATGCCCATCACCTGTGTTAGACAGTTCCATTCTACTCTAATCCAATCCCCAAGTGCCACCATCACCAAAAGATGGGGTTGGGAAGAAGAAGGAAGGAGGACAGGACAACACCCAGGTCCCTCCATCTCACCCCCTAAGCCCCTATGGTGAGATCCCCACAAATTCTCTTTTTCATTCTATAACTACTACTATCATGTTATCTAGAATTTTGTGACTTTTAGTTCTTCACTCACAGGTGGTAATTTGTTCCATGGATCAAACTCAAAGCCCCAGGAGTCCCCGGCTGCATTCCAGGGTCTCTGACCCCCCTGCCAGGGCTTAGAAGCCCCTTGGCTGGAGCTGGGATCAGCCAGGACTGTCAGAGAGACAGCCTGGGTTCTGACACACTGGTTGTAGTGCAGTGCACCTACAAAGCACCTCTGCCTTGTCCATGCATCCCTCTGCAGGGCACTGGAGCACCTGGAGCTCTCCAGGCAGGTCAGTGCCTACAGTGCTTCACCTCCTCAGGGCTAATGGGGACATGAATGCTCAGCTCTGTCCTGGTGCCCTGCTCTAATCCATCGGTGTCACCATCAGTTCCAGGAGGGTCTCAAATCTGAGACAGTGCACTGAGGAGTTTCTGTTCCTATGTGCTTTACTGGTGAGCAATCCACAGGATTCTCAGTACAGCCACTCTGTGTGCACTTTGGGTAGCAAGAACCAACTCAGATCTGTAACACTTCCCCCAGCCTCTGCTGCCTGACCATCACAGATGGATACAGCCCTGCCAGTGGAGTCTGGACTGGGGATGTGTCGTGGTTTAACCCCAGCTGGCAGCTAAGCACCAGCACAGCCCCTTGTTTCTCTTCCACACTGTGATGGCAGGAGAAGTGAAAGGTGAAAGTGAGAAAATTGGTGGATTGACATGAAGACAGTTAATTAATGAAAAAGAATTTTTTTAAAATGTAAGGGATAAAAAACAACAAAGAGAGGAAAATAGAAACCAAGAAAAACCAGTGATACAGGAAAGCAATTGCTCATCACCAACTGCCCTAAGCCTGACCCCACCATCCCCCACCCTCTGTCTCAGGGCTGAATGTGGCATCACATGGTCTGGGATAGCCCTGTGGTGAGTGGGGCACAGCTGTCCTGGCTGTGACCCCCCAGCTCCTTGTGCACCCCCAGCCCAACACTGGTGAGTCAGGGTGAGGGGCAGAACAACTCCTGGCTCAGGAGGAGCTAAATCATCCCTGTGGGAATCAGTGCTGTTTTCAGCACAGATCCCAAACAGCACCACAAGGTGTTGTGGAGAGCTGTAGCTCTGCCCCAGCCCAAACTCCTCCAGGATGTGAACTGATTGTCACACACTCTGCTCCACCTCTGACAGGTTCCACGGCCACAGAGTCGGGACAGATGGAAATGTCCAAACTCTGGGAATAGGAATGAGTTGGTACCTGGTGCTGCTGCCTGACCAGCAGGGAGGGGAAGCTGCACAGCAAGAGAGATCAGCAATGAATGATTTTGGTTACCCACACAAAGAGAATCACAAAAAGGTGTGGCTTGGAAAGGACCTTAAAGCTCATTTTGTTTCCACCCCTGTCATTGGCAGGGACACCTTCCACTCTCCCAGGGTGCTCCAAGCCCTGTCCAGCCCAGCTTTGGACACTTCCAGGGATCCAGGGGCAGCCACAGCCTCTCTGGGCACCCCCTGCCAGGGCCTCCCTACCTTCACAGGGAGGAATTTCTCCCCAGTATCCCACCCATCCCTGCCTTCTGTCAGTGGAAAGCCATTCCCTCTCATCCTGGCACTCCAGGCCCTTGTCCAAAATCCCTCTTCAAATTTCCTGGAGCCCCTTTAGGCACTGGAAAGAACTCTAAGGTCTCCCTAGAGCCTTTTCTTCTCCAGGTGAATACCTCCCAAAAAAAGCCAATTAGTTTCCCCAAAAGAGAGACCAATTCCTCTAACAAGGCAAGACAAGATACGTTTTCAGTATCTAAACTAAAAGTTAGTGTGGAGAAGACAAAATTTGTAGACTAGGGACAGTTTACTCCCAGGTAACAAGCTGAACCTGGTACAGGTTCAGGTACCAAAGTCTGGCATCATTTGAGACAGGGGCACTGTCCAGCACAGACACAGCACCCAATACAGAGAGGCCACAGCCCAATAGGTGACTTACTCAGGAGGGCTTTGAATTCAAAATTAAAAACAACTGTACTTGCTAGAGAAGCTATTTCAGCTTTGACAAATGGCTGGTGAAGGTTTGGCACCACAGAGCAGCAGGGAAAGTCAGGAAAGCAGCACTGAAAGAGTCTGGGCTGAAGCAATATTTAAAGTGAGCATGGATGGGAGCAGCCCCTGCAATGTGGGCTTGCAGAGAACAAAAAAATAGGGCAGGTAGTGAAGTCCATGCTTGCAGGAGCAGGATTAAAACAGCTGGAAGAACAAATAATCTAAGATTTAAAAGCAGAGAATGTATTTAAGGTCATTAAACCAGGCTCTTATTTAAGGATTGCCTCCAAGAAGCCAGGCTAATAGCATGGTGAGGTTGCAAAGTCAAGTGATCAAGGGAGAGAATGCTGATATTAAACTTGCTCATGAAATGTTAAACTGTGTGCAGACACTGCTGCAAGTGCTCTGACTGTCACTGAAGGAACCTCACAAAACAAAAACAGGGCTCAGCCCTTTGGGGTTCCACTCTGGCAACTCAGGCACATCCTGCCACTTAATGGCCACTCCCTGCGGGGGCAGGAGCAGCTATAAACAGGGTTTAGGTAATTAGAGACACACCTACATCCCACGTTCAGGGTGCTGGAGGCCTTCCCTTGGACAAACCACCCTGACTATGCCTTCTGCACTTGTAGTACCCACATTTAAGGATTCCCAGCCCATCTGGATCAGGACTGTTTAGAACAGGAATTAATTCAGTGCTGTCTGGTTGAATAGTTTTCAGCTCTAAATGAAAGATACGTCTTGGCACCCAGCAAACATTCCCAAAACCCTCTTGGAGAACCATGTCCTCCCATCGAGGTTTGGCCTGAGGTCAGTGGATTAAGCATTCTCCCCAAATTGTTACTCTGTTTGTTGCAATGCAGCACTTGAGATAAAATGTGCAGTCTGTGTGAAGAGACAGAAGGTTGTTGTGGTTTAGAAATTATATTCCCCAATTCAGTGTCTCCACCAGGACTCCCCCAAACCAGATGCCTCTCACTGCCCCCCTTCCCCTCCACCTTCCTACTTCAGGGATGGGATTGAGAATTGGAGGCACAAAAGGTGCAAATCACGTTTTGAGATAAGAACAATTTACTGGAAACAGCAATGAGATAAGAAAACGACCAGTACTAACAACAATATTAATAACAACAGGTATAAGGCATTATTTATTTACATGGAAAACCACAATATCCAACAGCTCTTCCCGACCACACCACACTTTGCCCCACCAAAAGGGAATGTCATTGTCCTCCAGGAAGGGAGAGACCCTCACTTCCACCTCCCACCCTGGCAGTGAAGTGCATGGTATGGAATAACAACCNACCCCTGTCATTGGCAGGGACACCTTCCACTCTCCCAGGGTGCTCCAAGCCCTGTCCAGCCCAGCTTTGGACACTTCCAGGGATCCAGGGGCAGCCACAGCCTCTCTGGGCACCCCCTGCCAGGGCCTCCCTACCTTCACAGGGAGGAATTTCTCCCCAGTATCCCACCCATCCCTGCCTTCTGTCAGTGGAAAGCCATTCCCTCTCATCCTGGCACTCCAGGCCCTTGTCCAAAATCCCTCTTCAAATTTCCTGGAGCCCCTTTAGGCACTGGAAAGAACTCTAAGGTCTCCCTAGAGCCTTTTCTTCTCCAGGTGAATACCTCCCAAAAAAAGCCAATTAGTTTCCCCAAAAGAGAGACCAATTCCTCTAACAAGGCAAGACAAGATACGTTTTCAGTATCTAAACTAAAAGTTAGTGTGGAGAAGACAAAATTTGTAGACTAGGGACAGTTTACTCCCAGGTAACAAGCTGAACCTGGTACAGGTTCAGGTACCAAAGTCTGGCATCATTTGAGACAGGGGCACTGTCCAGCACAGACACAGCACCCAATACAGAGAGGCCACAGCCCAATAGGTGACTTACTCAGGAGGGCTTTGAATTCAAAATTAAAAACAACTGTACTTGCTAGAGAAGCTATTTCAGCTTTGACAAATGGCTGGTGAAGGTTTGGCACCACAGAGCAGCAGGGAAAGTCAGGAAAGCAGCACTGAAAGAGTCTGGGCTGAAGCAATATTTAAAGTGAGCATGGATGGGAGCAGCCCCTGCAATGTGGGCTTGCAGAGAACAAAAAAATAGGGCAGGTAGTGAAGTCCATGCTTGCAGGAGCAGGATTAAAACAGCTGGAAGAACAAATAATCTAAGATTTAAAAGCAGAGAATGTATTTAAGGTCATTAAACCAGGCTCTTATTTAAGGATTGCCTCCAAGAAGCCAGGCTAATAGCATGGTGAGGTTGCAAAGTCAAGTGATCAAGGGAGAGAATGCTGATATTAAACTTGCTCATGAAATGTTAAACTGTGTGCAGACACTGCTGCAAGTGCTCTGACTGTCACTGAAGGAACCTCACAAAACAAAAACAGGGCTCAGCCCTTTGGGGTTCCACTCTGGCAACTCAGGCACATCCTGCCACTTAATGGCCACTCCCTGCGGGGGCAGGAGCAGCTATAAACAGGGTTTAGGTAATTAGAGACACACCTACATCCCACGTTCAGGGTGCTGGAGGCCTTCCCTTGGACAAACCACCCTGACTATGCCTTCTGCACTTGTAGTACCCACATTTAAGGATTCCCAGCCCATCTGGATCAGGACTGTTTAGAACAGGAATTAATTCAGTGCTGTCTGGTTGAATAGTTTTCAGCTCTAAATGAAAGATACGTCTTGGCACCCAGCAAACATTCCCAAAACCCTCTTGGAGAACCATGTCCTCCCATCGAGGTTTGGCCTGAGGTCAGTGGATTAAGCATTCTCCCCAAATTGTTACTCTGTTTGTTGCAATGCAGCACTTGAGATAAAATGTGCAGTCTGTGTGAAGAGACAGAAGGTTGTTGTGGTTTAGAAATTATATTCCCCAATTCAGTGTCTCCACCAGGACTCCCCCAAACCAGATGCCTCTCACTGCCCCCCTTCCCCTCCACCTTCCTACTTCAGGGATGGGATTGAGAATTGGAGGCACAAAAGGTGCAAATCACGTTTTGAGATAAGAACAATTTACTGGAAACAGCAATGAGATAAGAAAACGACCAGTACTAACAACAATATTAATAACAACAGGTATAAGGCATTATTTATTTACATGGAAAACCACAATATCCAACAGCTCTTCCCGACCACACCACACTTTGCCCCACCAAAAGGGAATGTCATTGTCCTCCAGGAAGGGAGAGACCCTCACTTCCACCTCCCACCCTGGCAGTGAAGTGCATGGTATGGAATAACAACCTGGACCCACCCACATGGCTCCAGGCTCTGCCCCTCATAGCTGCTGTGAAAAAATTCCCCCTGTCCTGGCTGAAACCAGGGCAATGTGCAGGTGTGTGTGTGAGATGAACATCCCACTGTGCAGTCAGAGCCCAGCGTGGGCCCTGGGCTGTGCTGCTCTCTGGTGCATCTGGAGCCAGGAGCACCTCCACCTGCACATCCCTGTCCTCCCCAGGGCCCTGCCCACACCTCCCTGAGGCACACCTGGGTTTGCCTCCGTTTCTGGGCAGGGCTCATGGATCTTCAGCTAGCCCAGCAAACAGAAATGGGCTGAATACCCTGTTCTGCTCCTGGGTAATCCTCTGTTCCTTGGATATGGGGCAGGAAGAGGGCTACAGGTAGAGTTGCAGTGGTTTCTGATTTTAACCCAGTCTAGTGAAGAGTGTTCCATTCTGTGTGTCTTCCATTATTTCTGTGCTGCATTTAGATTACATCAACACATTCCAGCAACAAAGGACAGGGTGCAGTTCTGCTCCTGCAGCTGCAGACTAGTGACAATGCAGCCCATGGCAGCCAGACCTGAATGGCCAGATGGGCCTGTCTGGATAGAACGTGATCAGAGTTGGGGCTAAACCAACAAAAATCTCAGTAAGCAGCACAGAAAGTACTGGTTTTCCTCATTCTTGCTAGCTCGGTTTTATGCAACAGTTTTCTTTACCTGTCATATCCTCCCCAAGCTACAAGAGAAAAAAAAACAAAACAAAACAAATCAGAACATCCCTGCTTCTCTTCCCCTTCCACCTCTCCAAAAGGCTAATGACAGTTCTGATGCCAGGAACCTTGTCCCTCCCCAGCCTCTGCAGAGCTGACAGTGCATTTTGCAACAGGCTTTGCAGTGGGAGCTCCTGCAAAAGTCCACAGCCCTGGGCTGGGTGTCAGACCTGTCAGGTGGAGGAGAAGGGTTAGCCCAGATCTGATAAACCCAAGTGCACTCAGTGCCCCAAAGGAAGATCAAACCAAAGCCAAAATACATGATGGACCCTGTCAAGACAAAATGGAAGTAACTCCTTGACAACACTAAAACCCACCTGTTCCTGGAGCAATACAGGACCCCAGATCCAAAAGGAGCTTCTGTTACCTTCCAGGCCACTGGCAAGGCATTGAGCTACCTGTGGGGAATGGAGCAGGAGCAAACAGACATGGAAAAACCCATCCCCAGATCATAGGCCAGGATAGAAAGTTCAGAAAATACAGGCTGATAGTTCAGGGGTCCTCTATTATTTCAGCAATCCTCTATCAGGGATCACTGAAAGTGGGGAAGAATATCCCAGGATAGTGATGATGTTACACAACCTCTTCAACACTCCCCAAGGTATTTGCTGTGGGTCACCACAAGTGAGCTCTTGTGAAAGAGCTGAAGGTGAAAGGCTGAGCTAGAGTAACTCTTCTTGTGTAATGTATTCTGTCCTCAGTGATTTCCTCATGTGTACAGTCACCTCAGGATTAAAACACAGACATCTAAACCCAACCTCCTATCCTCTGCCACAGCACCAAAGAGGCCAGGAGACATCAGCAATGCAAAGAGGAACCCAAACCAGCACCAACACTCAGCCCAGCACTATCTGCTGCCATGGCAGCACGTGACAGGTGTCCCTGGGATCTGTCCCCCAGATCAGCAGGGACCTGGGCCCTTGTTTGCCACAGCCCTGTCTTGTGCACAGGTTAGGGGATCAATTCCTGCTTGGGAGGCAACTTCCCACCTCTCCCTCAGGAGAGCCCTGAGCTGCCAAAACAATCCCCTCACTCTGACACTCAGCCCTGGGAGTTTCTGGTACTGCTTCATCTGACCTGACCAAGAGGAAACTGGGTGCTCATTTTGGGAAAAGTGATTAGGAAAGAATGGAAGCAAAGGATGGAGTACCTGCTTGTACCTGTGTCTGTAGCTAAGGAAGATTCTTGATGGCAAACGACCCTGGGAGCTCTGAACAGGTGATGATAAAAGTTGCAGCTGGCACAGCCCTGGCCTGCTGCCCTGGGACAGAGGATCCATCCCCACTCACCTGGGTTATGCAGTTCTCCTTACGAGAAACTGAGATCCATGTCAAGGAAGTGGCTGCTGGAGTGTGCTCCTTCCTGCTGCTGGAGCATGGCACATCCCTTCACCAGCTCCCAGCTGATATCCAGGACCAGCTCCAGGTCCTGCCATCTAAAATTTAAAATAATTAATAAACCCAAATATATTAGAGACAGAAAGGGTCTTTCAGAGCCTAAGAATAAAACCTGAGGAGCAGGGCCCCCACACTGCTGAGGTGTACCCTGATCCAGCCTGCAATGGGCTGGGCTAAGAAACTCAAACTCACTGCCTCTTCCCCATCTGCCATGCTCCTGTGCAGGATTTGTTCAGACAGACATCTGGGCTGGGCTCAGTCAGAGGGCACCTACACTTCTGGAAGGAGCCAGACCTAAAAGCAGGGTGAGTACACAGGACTGAGGATGGATGTGTGAAACAGAATGGATTTGCACTTGGAAAGGAGAGGAACCTGAGCTCTGAAACTGTGGAGCTGTGGTGAAGTGTTGTCCTGAGTGGTGCAATTTGATGGCTTCACTCTCACCATACACATGCCCTCAGCAATCCTCACACCTGGGTGGGTGTCCTGAGGGATGAGGAGGAGCCAGTCAGCACCTGGCTGAAATGCAGGCAGCAAGCTGCCCTTGTCCATCTGAGTGCTGGGAAATGTGCATGGAAATCCCAGGTCATCCCAGGTACTTAGAGCAGGCAGGCATGGAGTTAAGATTGTTGTGTTTTGGGGAACTCAATGATAGAAGTGAATGTGCACACATTATTTATCCAATTCTTCTGAGAAAGAACAGAAAGCAGGAGCTGCAGAGTTGTACATTCAAAGAAGTTTCATACAAGCTGCTGGAGAAGCCCCAGGCCCACAGTGCAGCCACATTTTTTGGAAATATGTTTCATATTCAATGAACACATGGGTTGCAGCCAAAATCTGTGCCTGGGGCCATGACAGTATTTCCAGGCACAGGGACATCCTGGGGAAACAAAAAAACTTCTGCTGCTCACAGAACTGGTCACCAGCAGGAAAAAAGATTGTGTTCAAGAAACCCCTGATAGCTCCTTGGACTTGACATGATTGTTTAGTCAACCTAAATCAAAAGCATTTCAGGCCCCAAGAAATGGGGTTCGGGATGTGCAACAGCACCAGCTTCTGTAGGACTGGGGCACTTCTTGCTAGTGCAGCAGCTCTGGGAGGCACACTGAGGGAAACTGAGGCACACTCAGGTCCAAGTGCCAAGGGTGTGGCATTGCTGCCTTGATGTCCTTTTCACAGAATCAGAGAATCACTGAGGTTGAAAAAGACCTCAAAATCCATCGAGTCCAAGCTGTGACCAACCCCCACCTTATCAACCAGCCAGGGGCACTGAGTGCCACACCCAGTTCTTCCTTGGACACTTCCAGAGGTGGGGACTGCCAAACCTCCCTGGGAAGCCCCTTCCAGTATTTAATCACCCTTTCAGAGAGAAAAATTCATCCTCCTGTCCAACCTGAACCTGCCCTTGATGCCACATGGGACACCCATCACAGCCTGGGAGTGGGGCTGAGGCAATGCCAGCATAGGTTAGAGGGGCCCAAGTCAGAGCAGGTACTGAATACAGGAATTAAACCTGTCAAAACCTCAGCTGATGCTGGACCAGGGCACCCTTTAGCACCACAGCCCAGCCTAATCTCTGATTTCCTCAGCTAAGCCAAAAAGAATGCTCACTGCATTCAGAGTGATACCATCTGAATTTTCTGCTTTGGCAAGGGGTCTGACCCATCTCATGTGGGGCTACAACATTTCTAACAGAGAATAAAACCCCCTGAGTGGGTGACTCTGTAGCACTGACAGCCCAGGCTCTGCCCCACTGCTCAACTGCATGGGCAGAGTTGAAGGACAGTTGAAGCAGTGTGAATGTTATTTCAGGTTAGAACATTTGAAAAGCATGAATCAAATATTTAAAGTCTTATAACTAGTTTAAAAATAATGATTTTAAAAAAATCAGTGTGGGCATACATGCTTATTTTCCATACATTGTACAGTTAAGATTAAACTTTGCTCATAAGCTGAAGATTTCCTTAGTAGTTTGGAACAACAGAACCAAATGTATTGCTTTGAATGAGCAGATGAAATTCCCACGTATATACCTGGTATCTAAAATGGGAGGCTTTGAGAAGGAAAAAAGAAAATACTGCAATATTTGTAATACAATAACAACATGTGGAAGAATTAAATCTAATTTGACCTATTTTCTCTTTTTACCTACAGGAAAAGTATTCCCAAATCTGGGCTTGTAAAGTGAATGTGCACACATTTTATATATATATATATATATATATATGTGGCTACTGGCCATGTAGTGCTGGTATTTTGTCTCCAATTGAGAAAAGCACAACAGATGATAAAATAAAAAGAACATCTAACTGGGGTTTTGTTCTTAAATAAAAAAGAAGAAACTAAAATATTGTAACTATTTTTCTCTTTCATCTTCTAACAGCTCATGACCACTGCAGGCAGGATCCCTCCTATCTGATCATGAACAGCTACAGCTGCAAAGGTTTTCAGGGACAGGGAGTGACAAGACTAGGCAGGGATGGTTTTAAACTAGGAGAGATTTAGCCTAGGTGTTGGGAAGAAATTCTGCCCTGTGAAGGTGGGCAGGCCCTGGCACAGGGTGCCCAGAAAGGCTGTGGCTGCCCCTGGATCCCTGGAAGTGTCCAAAGCCAGGCTGGATGGGGCTTGGAGCACCCTGGGGTAGTGGAAGGTGTCCCTGCCCATGGCAGGGGGTGGAACAAGATGAGTTTTAAGGTCCCTTCCAACCCAAGCCTTTCCATGGTTCTGACGTTTCAGTTCTTCGTGTCTCGGACAGCCAGGACTATCCTGGTCTTCTTTTCCACACAGCTTCACCAAGGAGATGGTCACAGCTAAAGGCACTTTGCAGCCAAGGCCATGCCTCAGTGAAGTTAGGCCAAGCAATTAGGATAAAACAAATGAGAAGAAAGAGCAGGAAGAGAAGTTCTTTTGGGTCCCTCGGAGCACAGGTTGGGGTTATTAGAAGTTTAATATTGACTGGATCCTTCCTTTCCAGCTTGAAAGCACTAAGCAGAGAGTTTGGGCTTGCTGAGGATCAAAACATGAAAGAGAAGACATATCTTTAAAAAACCACTGCACACCTGTATGTTTTCCCTTGGTGTCTATCATCCACATCACAGGTACTCATTTGTGTGATCACTCCCACTCTGGTGTGGGGATGGCCAAACTCCCTAAACATGGTTTAGTGCTTTCTCATAGCCCAACTCTTTTTCAGTCACACATTACATTTGGCATCATTCTTTGGAAAAACAATTATATCAATGTTATTTGTGGTTTTTTTTCCCCTTCTTGCGCCTCTGATTTCCTCTCTTGATCCTCTGATCCTTGCCTTCCAGAGTGCTTTTGCCCTTCTTTTCTTTCAGGGTATACCCAGACAAGTTTCATTCCACACCTGGGGCTCAAATGATCACAATGGGGTCGATAACAGCCGGAGCAGCATCCTCAGCAGGTGTCAGTTCCCTGCCCTGGGCATCAGTCTGAGTGAGACTGATCCCTTCCCTCCATGTACAGATCCAGCCTGCCACCACTCTACCACACTCCTGTTAAAAGTACCACCTTTAGCCAGGCTGCTTGCAGGTCTGGAGATCTATACGGGAAGAACAATCACCTACTTTGTTGTTGTTCAAAATTGTTTCACGTCCCTCTCCTGCTGCAAAAACTCAGCACAGTGCAGGAAGGAATTTCCTGAAACCGAAGCTGGAGTGGAGGCCCTGAAGGATGGATGGGACCCAGGTATCAAACATCAGATCCACACACACTGCAGCTACTTTTACCCACGGAGTGAGTTTGGCAATCTCAGGAATATTTCTGTTAATAAAACACCTAGGACACACGACAGGGTTTTTATGCTTCCCACTTAATATACAACTTAAACTGGGGCACTTAACCACCAGATCTACTGAATCCAGTAGAATCTATGTGGCTCTCCAGATCTGGCCCTTTAGCTCTGGGTCCTTCCCATTTCGTGACTCTTCATCCCCGCAGTGGCGCTTGGCACAGGCTCTGCTGGCCCTGGGGACCGCAGCGGAGCCGCCTCCAGGCTCCCGGGAGAGGGATTTGTCCACACCCGCTCCTTCGGCCCAGAGTCAGCAGCCAGGGCCTCCCCGGAGGACCGGGGCCCCTGGGTGCCCACCAGGCCGACGTGGGGCACTCAGGCTGTCTCCCAGCAGATCCCGGGGTGCCCATACCTTGGTCCCAGCTTTGCCCGGGAGTTTTACTGGTGGCTTTCCCCGGTCTCAGTGCACGTTGCCGGGACAGGGAGAGCTCTCACCCAGATACCCGTGGGTGGGAGGCCACGAGCGGCCCCCCATCCCTCAGGGCTCCTTACCAGGGCAGCAGCCGCTGGCTCTGGGCTCCTCAGGCTGAGCTCCGAGCCCTTGGCCAACAACCGGGGGGTGAACAGTGCTGAGTCCCCTCGCCTTCAGCCGCTGGCGCCGGACAGAGCGACCCGGGCCCGAAGCGCGGCCTGAGGAGGGCGGTGCCCGCCTTCGTTGGCGGGAAGACGAAACCCCGCCCCCTTCCCGCCCCTTCTTACGAATCAGCCAATAGTTCGCGCAGGCCAGTGACAGACATTTCTGTTACCCAATGGTACACAGCTGAGCGCACGCCACGCCAATGAGCACAGCGCAGGTGCCGAGCGCCCCGCCCCTCCATCTATAAAATGTGAGCCCGGGGCGGGCTGCCGCTTGTTACCGTGCTGCTCAGACACGTTGCGCGTCTGTCCCGGCGCTCCCCAGCCATGGTGAGTGGGGCGAGGGCCCGGCGGGGCAGGGGTAGCCCGGCGCCGCTCCACGTGTTGCAGCCGGAGGAGGGGGGGACGGGATGGGCGGCGGGACGGCCCCGGTGGGACGGTGTGGGCGGTGGGTCTCACTGCCCCGAGCCGTCTCTCGTCCCGCGCCCTGTCGCTCCCGCCGTCTCGTCCCAAAATGGTGGCGGCCTCGTTGAGAACATGGCGGCCCACGGGAC
>VXBS01010486.1:420659-446101 GCA_013400255.1 Sitta europaea
CGCTCCGGCCCCGCGCTGGCCGCGGGGGAGCGCCGGGGCTGGGCTGATGGGGAGAGGTGCTGAAGGACCTAGTGAGACTGGCTGGCGAGAATGACCCAGTAAATTGAGTCACCTTGAAGGGTAATCTGAAAGGCGTGACGAGGATGGGCTGTCCCACGGGACAGGGTTCAGGTGCTGAGCTGGGCAGCACAGCTGGAGCCCGGGATGGGCATGCGGCTCTTCCCTGTGGAGGTGTTGTCTTCCTACATCTCTGAAAAGAGGTTGGCAGAAGGTTACATGGATTTATAAATGTAGCAAAACTGCTACTGTAGGCTTGTGAATGTGTGGGAAATACTTGTTGCACTGAAAGTGGTTCTAAGTTAGAATAGTGGTGAGATGTGTTGAGGTCCTTGCTCTTAACCTTCCCTTGGGGGCTGTTTGTTGTCACAGTTTTCAAATAAAGTCAAATCAAGAGAATGAATGCAGCCCCTGGTCTCTGCAAGACATACATGTTCCCTGGAGTCCCATTCCAGGGAAACAACGTTCCTCCGTATGGTGAGTTTGGGCTGAGCTGGCACAGCCATTCTCAGCAAGCTTGGCTTTCTGTCAGCCTCACGCAGGTGCAGCTGGACCTTGAGCACCATGCTGGGGAGTGCAGAGGACCTAGAACCTGATCCAGCAGTGCCATGGGGGAGCTGGGAGCTGCAGCCCAGCAGTGAGTGCAGCAAGGGGCTGTGTCTGCAACTGCTGCAAGGGTAGTGCCAGGCCAGTGCCCTTCAGCTGCAGCACGTCCTCCAGGGAAAGGAGGCAGAGTCTGGGCTGGAGAAATTCTGCCGGAAGCTTTGTGTGCTTGCAAATAGTGTATATAATTGTGGGGAAAGCATTTAGTATTAGTTAAGTAAATAAGAGGATTCTGTAGTGACTTGAATAGAGTATTTACTAGCGCTGTCTGTGTACATTTAATCCTTATTCTGAAGTTCTAGTAAGTGATGTGTGAAGGCCCCGAGCTATAATGAGTGTTACAATTCTCTTGCCTGTCATTCCAACTTGGAGCGGATGCTTTTGGAATAAAATCTGAGCCCAGTTCTTTAGTATTCTTGGTGCCGTGAAAAGGCCACGCAGTGCAAAATGGGCAGAGAATCTGTTAGAATCTGACAAGGATTTGTTTCACTGAATAGTCACATACTCCCTAAAAGTCCTTATCAGAGTTATAGGAAAGCAGTTGAAAGAACTCTCAAAGCAGGACTCACAGTAGCACCTGGCCAGGCTTTGTGACTGACCTTGTCTAGTCTAGTTTTGAAAGCCTCCAGGAATGGAAATCCCCTCCCACATGTCTAGTGACCTGTTCCAGGGCCACACCATTCCACTGGGGAGACTTCCTAACACAAACCTGAGCCTTGCAGCAACCTCTGAGAATCTGACCTGGAGCCACGTGCCGAGCACAGGGAAGCCTTCTCCTTGCTGGCCATATGTCTCCTTTGGTTCCCTGGCACATAGTTTGCCCTACTGAGGATGAGAGCACCCTGTGGGCCATTCAGGCTGGTTTCTGTCAGAACCCCCAGGATCTTTGCAGCAGGGCTGCCTCTCAGTTAGTGCTGTTTGTTCTGGTGCAGAGTCACTGCCCAATATGCTGAACTTTGTATTTTGCCCAAGTAAACAGTAAACATGCCATGGTTTAATGTAGTGCCTGGCCTGTGGCTGAGTTGCCAAGCTACACATTCAGAGCTGGAAGGGACCCACGAGGGCCATCGAGTCCAGCTCCTTTACAGGACCCCCCAAGAATCCCACTCTGCTTGAGAGTGTTGAGTTCTGTCAGCCTTGGGGTTGTGACCCCTTCTCTGGGGAGCTTGTTCCATTGTCTGATCACCCTCTGGGGGAAGGATGTTTTCCTCATATCCAGGCAAACCTTGTTGACACAGCTCCCCTTGGGTCCTGTCACTGGTCACCAAAGACTCCTCTGCCTCCTCTCAGGGGAAGCTCTAGACTGTGATCAGATCTCCCCTCTTCTGGCTAAACAAGACAATGGCCTGGGCTGCTCCACATCCATGGTTCCCCAGTTAATTTAGACCCCTATGTTATAAAATGCTGCCATACCAGGAGGGATCAGAACCAGCCAGGAGCTTGAACACAGAACACAACAGCCTGCTCACAATAAGCAGGAAAGTTATCACTGTAAAGCAGTTTGCCAAGAATACCTTAAACACTATGACAAGAAAATGGCAGTCTGCTCAGAGCCACACCAAGCAGNTCAGAGCTACACCAAGCAGGGAGAAAAGTTCGAGTCCCTTGAGTCACAGAGCTAGTTCTTTCTGTTCTCCAGAAAGGAGTGCATGAACAGGTGAGGAAGCAGATCATATCTCCTGCTTTACACTTGGACACCTGTCGAGGCTTTGAGCTACAAAAAGTCAGCATGTACTGCTTGTTCTTCTTAGCATGAAAGTATCCAGCTCCCGTTGAACTTGTGTCAGAGAAGATCTGACTGAGAAGAATGAGGAAATGCCCTCCTTGAGATAAATGTTCTGGCTTCTTGTAGGCATAACTCTCCCAGCAGGAATTGATAACTGATAATGTCATTACAAAAAATGCATTTAATGCATCCTTTATACCTCTATCTCTGTGGTGTGGTGCAGTCCTTACATATCCTTTCAGTGACCTTTCCCAGCTGCTTGGTAGTTTCTCTAACAAGGCTTAGGTCATGGGTAGGACTTCAGTCAGGTGAGGATGCAGGCTGATGTGATGCTCTGTGTTCTCTCTCTGCTCTCCTAGAGGGATGCTCCCTGAGTCATTGCCATGCTCTGGTCTCTGTGGCATTGCACTGGTTTTCCTGTCACCTCTTTCACACTGCAAATTGGCTGTGTGTTCTCTGCCATGGCAGCACTGGACAAGCTCGGTGCTTCAGCCTGGGAGAGAAGTGTGGCAGCGGCTCTGAGTAAGGCTGCTTGCAGAGAGGATGTGGGCTGGACATCTGAATGTCCAGCTTGGAATGATGGGAGCTTAAAAACAGTTGAGCTGTACAGTGCTGGGCTTGAGAAAAGGCTAATTTGGTTTTTTTTACAAATACAGATTTTATTTTCATGGAGTTGCCAAAGATTTTGAAAGGACTGTGCTCCTTTTCTGTGCTGACAGTGTATGTGGACTAGGCAGTTCCAGGCCATAGAATCACAGAATGGTTTGTGTTGGAGGGGACCTTAAAGACCATCCAGTTTCATCTCTTCCACTAGACCAGATTGCTTCAAACCCCATCCAACCTGGTCTTGGACACTTCCAGCAATGGGGCAGCCACAGCTTCTCTGGGCAGCTGGGCCTCTGTGCCAGGGCCTCAGTACCCTCACAGGGAAGAATTTCATCCTAACATCTCATCTATCCCTATCCTCCTTCATTTTAAGGCCCTTTCCATTTGTCCAAAGTCTCTCTCCAGCTCTTTTGGAGCCTCCCTATAGGCACTGGAAAGTGCTCTAAAGTCTCCCTGTAACCTTCTCTTCTCCCCTCTGGACACCCCAGCTCTCCCAGCCTGGCTCCAGAGCAGGGGGTTCTCTCCAGCCCTTGGAGCAGCTCCGTGGCCTCCTCTGGGCTCGCTCCAGCAGCTCCACGTCCTTCCTGTGCTGGGTCCCAGGGCTGGAGGCAGCTCTGCAGGTGGGGTCTCACCTGAGTGGGGCACAGGGGCAGAATCCCCTGTGGGGATCAGCCCAGCCCACAGTGGGNTTTGGGTTCAGGAAAACCTTGTTCTCACAGACTTGACATAAACATTGCTAATGTTATTGTAACGAAAGTGATGTTTGCATTCCTTTCTGTAGGATGGACTTCTCTCTGTCTTTCAGCTTTGGGCCAATGGGATGAAGAGTTCTGGCACTTTTCTGCCCGGTGGGATGGCCTGTTTCTTGTAACTGTATAAGGAGGTCAATTGTTTAATAAAGGTGGAGTCAGATGCATGTTATAATGAGGTCTTGATGTCTGTCTGTCCCAACAGGTCCCAGGGCTGGAGGCAGCTCTGCAGGTGGGGTCTCACCTGAGTGGGGCACAGAGCCCCCCTTGCCCTGCTGCCCATGCTGGGGGACCAGCCCAGCACATGGGGGGGTTCTGGGCTGCCAGAGCACGTGGCTGGGACACCTTGAGCTTCTCAGCCACCAACACCCCCAAGTCCTTCTCCCCAAAGATGCTCTCTGGCCTGTACTTGTGCCTGAAAGTACTCCTGCTTTTCGTGGAGTTCCAGGGGACCAAATTGTCCCATCCAGTTATAGGGTCTGAACATAGTTTTGAGTAGCACATTAAACTGAAGTCTACATAGACTCTTCTAGAATGTGCTTCACTGACGTTCAAAATTAGATGTTGAATAGAAAATGCCACAGATGGACCAGGAGTTTGGAGATGTATCTATTATGGTTTTTCTTTTACCATTCAAAGTGATGTGCTGCAATATTAAAGAAACTGGGTTTATACTCTTGACATCAAAAGGAACTTGGGAATCCATAAATTGGCAGGAACAGATAATTTTGCTGCCATAAACTATTTTCTACATGGCTTTCTGAGGTAGTTTTGTCTGGTGCTGAGGAGTTCAGTACCTTGTGTACAGCAGCGTGGTTTGAGGCCTAATGGGCCTGTATTCACGGAGGGATAAGAAGGGGTTTGTTAGGCAAAACCTTTCCTACTGAATGACAAAGTTTCCTCAAGGGATAAGGAGAATATTTTTTTTGGTTTTGTGTACATTAAGAAGTGCTCCCGGATCCTGGGAGGATTTTGCTGCCTCTGGTGGCTGTGCTTCTGGAGCTGTTGTCTGGGTGATGCTGTTCTGGCCGGTAAGAGGTGTGATCATCAGCTTTTCTAAATATTCGGTTTGGTATGAAGAGAGGAGTTGGCTGAAGAACTCGAAAGAGTTGATCAGACTCTTCCTGTCTGATTGAAGAATAACAAAGAGGAATGAGCTTGTAAAAATGATAATGTCCAAAAGGGTTTTTCTGGGTGGAGCTGGTGATGTCTCAAAGGGGCTTTTGTCTTCTTTTGTGTTTTGTGCCAAATACCCCCAACGCCAAGACAATAAGGCCAATGTTCTAATGGCTTTGCGGGCTGGCAGTCCCCGGGCGTGCTGAGCCTTTGCTCGACAGGGGCAGTGCTGTTTGTGCTGAGCCGTGCGTTTCTGTCCCGCAGCGCGAGTGCATCTCGGTCCACGTGGGGCAGGCGGGCGTGCAGATCGGCAATGCGTGCTGGGAGCTGTACTGCCTGGAGCACGGCATCCAGCCCGACGGCAACATGCCCAGCGACAAGGCCGGCGGGGACGACTCCTTCAACACCTTCTTCAGCGAGACGGGCGCGGGCAAGCACGTCCCACGTGCCGTGTTCGTGGACCTGGAACCCGCAGTCATAGGTAACAGTGGCTGTGCAAGGCTCTCTACAACGTTGCCGTGGCTTTTGGCTTAGGGAGCCATTCCTCTAGTCCTGGAAAACGCCTTGGGCTTTACATTTTTAGTGCATAAAGCTTGTCTGCACCTTCCTAGTGATGCAAAATACTTGGCTTTGTGTTCATTGAGACTGGCAAATGTGCACTGTGGAGCTTTCAAGAATTTCAGCGTTGCCTTCTGCCAGGCTGTGGAGTTAAATGGATCTCATGCTTTTGCTATGCAAGGAGTGGTTATAGCCCCTTGGAACAGTATGGCATAATATGTGCTGCAGTCAGTAGAACCTCTTTAAAGATACAATATATGTCATTAGGAAGATTTGTTATTGTACACAGGAATGGTTCCTGTGGTTTCCCAAAGCAATCTGTGTAAGCTGAACAGTGCTTGCAGAAATGAGTCCCCATAGCTGGCCTGAATTCAGGGACTTCTGAACATGCACTTCACCTTCCTGTTGCCTTATCTTTGAGAAACAATCTGCTCCTGAAAATGAGTTCTGTTCCAAGCTCTGGGAACACTGGCTTTCTGGAGCTGGTTTTTTGCTATCTTGCCTCAAGTAGTGATTTGGGACTCTTATAGCAGAGGTCTCTGTTGCCTGTGCTTATGCAGTTTCTGTGTTTTATTTTTCTGCAATACAGAGTTGGGGAAATGTGTGAATGTGCTCAAGCTACTCCTCTGTACCCAACCCATGGCTCTCCTGTAACTTCTGTTCAGTGTAACACACCAGACCCCTTCTTGTGGCTAACACAGCAGGATAAACCTGTCAGAAGCAGGAGGCTGTGAGGCTGCTTAAGGGTGGGAGTGCTGGGCTATACCTTTGAAATGAGCCCAGGCACCCTTGGCCACACACTAATATTCCCAGGAGCTGTTGTTTCCCAGGCTTTGTGCTTTTTTGAGCCCTGTGGCTGTTGTCTCCTCTGCTGCTGGCCAGGTGGTGGCTCTGAGCAACCAGGAACAGCTGAGAAATGAGATGAGGGAGAACAGGTGGCAAAACTGGGCAGAGGAGCCTGGTGAGCCTTGGAACAACTGCCAAAAAGCAGTGAGTGTTCCAATGCTTGCTGGTGATGCAGGTGTAGTCTGGGGAGATGGGCAAGATTGGCAATACTCAAAGTCAGGGCTTTTTGTTACAGGTTACCTCATGTGCCTTTCTGGGAAATAGCTGCCCTTTGTTATTCCTCCCTGGCTAATGTGGAAATTACTGTTCCAGTTTCCTGGGCAAGGCTCATGAGTCTCCCCATTCACACAGCAAGTACCTATGCACTATAATTTATGAAAAACCCATCTTTGTGCATGCAGCAGCTGTGCAGCTGCCACATGTTTGCGCAGGGGTTTCTGTCCCTGCAGATCTGTGCTGGTCTTGCAGAAAGCAGCAGGACAGTGGATGTGCACCACCTCTGTGAATGTGGTGGTAAAATACCATCAAACTTTCTGCCACAAAATAGAGCAGTGACATCTGGGAATTCAACACAAGTGTCTTAACAGGTAGATTTGGAAACATGAAGGAGAGTGTGTCTGGGGCAAGCTGGTTTAGCTGTTCCCTCACCTAAGTCCTTTATTTCAAGCACACTTTTATAGTCCACTGACTGATCCTCTGAAGTCTACAAGCTTTATTACTTCCCCAGGACTGTTGTGGCTTTTGCAACCCCTGTCTGCATAGGATTTACAAAAACACTTTATTTTGGTTCTGTATTTTTCCTTTATTACCCATACTTCTCTTGTAGTGTGGGGTAGTATTGTAGGAAGTCATAGACACATGGTTATTTGAGATGGTGAACTTTTCCAAGTTGTTTTTATTTTGATACAGTCTTGGAAATACTGTAGCACATTGGACTGCAGACTGCAGTGAGACCTGTTCAGCCTAAACTGGTTTGAATGCTAACTATATTTTTACATCTGAAACTTTACATATTTTTGTCTTGCTTGTTCTATTTCAGATTAATGAATACATGCAAACAGGCAACTTCAGCTGTAGTTAATAAAACTCTGCTGTCTACCTGATTTAAATTGAAGAATGCCATACTGCAATAGCACACAACTCAGGTGGCTTGACTAAACCAGAGACAAAGCTCTACTGTGTGTCTTTGTACCTTTCTGGTAGGACAGAGCTGCTGGGTATAAGTGCATTTCTCTGGGAACCTAGTGGCTCTAAATCAGTCTCCAAATGTGGGGGATGCTCTGTGCATCTGCACAGTCACCTGAACACAGCTGTGCATCCTGCAGGCTCAGGGTTGAGATAATTGCAGAACTCTCCAAGACCGTCTCCTGTTCCTTTTGAACCTTCTTTCTCTACCTTTGGCAGAAAGTACAGTGAAGAGAAAGTGCACACTGCAAGCAGGAGCATCTTGGAGGGATTGGGAAGTGAAGGGGAAAAATGAGATATCAGCTGCTGAGCTGCAAAATGGGCCTTAAGTTGTCTAAAACTGGAAGAATGGTTCTGCTGCTATAGTCCAGTTTTAAATTGCTCTGACAGGTCAAAATTCTAAACGTTGGTGTAAAATAGAGCAGTTTTCTAAGCAATTATTCCATTTTTCTGAGTTATTCAGCAACTAGGCTGTGGGATGTCACCTACTAATAGGTAGTTGCTTTTATTCTCTCTAAAGGTTTTAAGTACATTATTCTGGACACCCTGAGAAGTTTGAAAAAGCTGATCTGTATAGAAAACTAACTTACAAATCTTTATATTTTATATAATGATACATCTTGTCTCTCCCCAGATGAAGTTAGGAACGGGACATACCGGCAGCTCTTCCATCCTGAGCAACTGATATCTGGTAAAGAAGATGCTGCAAATAACTATGCTCGAGGTCACTACACAGTTGGGAAGGAGATCATTGATCTAGTTCTAGAGCGTATCAGGAAGCTGGTAAGACTTCACTGGAAGCTCTGAAACATCTGTTTTACAGGATTTGGAAATGAGGTTATCAAATACATAGCCCTATAAACTGTACTTTAATTTCTTTATGGTATGAAAAATCTATGGACTTAGTCTGCATCTGGTTCTATTCTTTGCCAGCTGAGAATGGCTGGATTGTATCCTGTCAGATATGGGGTTCAAGTGGCCTGAAATGCAGATGAGGCATCTAAAACTTCATATGTAGTTTCATGTTCAGAAAGCTAGAACCAAAAATTAGGATTTGCTTAGTTCTTGCTGGAGAAGCATTGGTCTGTGGCTGTGGATCTTTCAAGGAAGTTTAAGAGTGCTTGCTTCTGTGGTTTAGACTACTGTTTGCATTTCCTGCTGTTATGATTTCTGGATTAATTTTATGGTAATAACAGTAAAAAGGGAATAAATCTCAGAAAGTTGGGATGTTTCAGCCTCCCCAGTACTATGGTCATGTGGCAAACTTATGAAGGTGGCAGTTTAGGAGGTCCAGGTTCCCTATTTAGGGCTGCTAAGCACATCCATTGCCCAATCTGTGTCACAGAGGTAGGAATTCTCATTGCACAAAACCCAGGTGCTTTGATATGAAATGCTAAGTGAGTCTTAATGTAAAGTTCACCTTTTGCAGATCACAATTGCTCTCAACACCTGACTGCCACAGTCTCTAAAGCAATGATAAGTTTGCAGCAGGCTGTACTTTGACCTGAAAAACAGTTAAAATTTCTTTGTACAAGCTGTTGGCAGTCCCTATTAATCCTGGGAATTGAGCTGAGCATCATGTGGCACTTCTTTGTGAGGACAGGGCTGTCTAGTTTTGTCTTCTGAGTAGCATGAATGGGCCTGGCACTGTAATTGCCTGTGACAGCTCACTTCCCTGAGTAGAGATACACACTTGGCACTCCTACAGCATTACAACAGTAGCTCTGGGATGGGGGATTGCTCCATTTTTGTGCAGATATAGAATACCAAGTAACTAAGGGATAGATAGTGCTTAGGTCTTTGAATATTCCTGCTTTTCTTGGTCATGGCCTCAGCTGAGAATTGGGGGTAGAAGGAATTTTAGGGTAGCAGTTTAAAGTGGTCACTATCCAATATGTAGGGGTTTTAAACCAGCCAAGAACACTGTTTTTCATGGGGTACCTCCTTGACTCTTAGTGGATAAATTCTGTATTTCTGAAGCTTGAACAGTTGGTATGTCTCAGATTGTCTTTCTTGAGCTTGATTGGAGGTCCTTAATGCACACAAAGTCTTGAACACCTGTATTTTCTCTTTCAGTCAGATCAGTGCACTGGCTTGCAGGGCTTCCTGATTTTCCACAGCTTTGGGGGAGGGACTGGATCTGGTTTCACCTCCCTGCTGATGGAGCGCCTCTCTGTTGACTATGGGAAAAAATCCAAACTGGAATTTGCCATCTACCCCGCGCCTCAGGTCTCGACAGCTGTTGTGGAGCCCTACAACTCCATCCTCACCACCCACACCACCCTGGAGCACTCCGACTGTGCCTTCATGGTGGACAATGAGGCCATTTATGACATTTGCCGTAGGAACCTGGACATTGAACGCCCAACCTACACCAACCTCAATCGCCTCATTGGTCAGATCGTGTCGTCCATTACTGCTTCCCTCAGGTTCGACGGTGCCTTAAACGTGGATCTCACGGAATTCCAGACTAACCTGGTGCCTTACCCCCGCATCCACTTCCCGCTGGTGACGTACTCGCCCATCATCTCGGCGGAGAAGGCGTACCACGAGCAGCTCTCGGTGGCCGAGATCACCAACGCCTGCTTCGAGCCCTCCAACCAGATGGTGAAGTGCGACCCGCGGCACGGCAAGTACATGGCGTGCTGCCTGCTGTACCGCGGGGACGTGGTGCCCAAGGACGTCAACGCCGCCATCGCCGCCATCAAGACCAAGCGCACCATCCAGTTCGTGGACTGGTGCCCCACTGGCTTTAAGGCAAGTCTCAGTCCCAGTGTGATTCCTTAGACCTCTCGTTCACTGTCCTGGGTGTGTGGAGTGTATTTGCTCTGAGCTGCTCTGTAGGTACCTGGTTTGTGTTCTGACAGGTGGAGATTTAGGTTCTCATGCAGAGCTGTTTTGTGAGTGGCACGTTTTAATCGACTGCTGTTGTCTGACTTAGATTACTGTCATTGTCAATCACCACAAAGAAACTCATGTGTTTGGTTTTTTTAAAATATAAAAATATATGTTTCCTTTCTTGCTGTTTTGTTTTTCTTGTCTGGACCTTCCTGGGGTTTCTGAGAGCTCTGTGAGCTTGGCTTTCACCTAACTTAACTTGCCTCTGTCTCTGTGGAGGTTTTTGTTTTCCCCCAGCCTTGCGTCTGAAGAAGAGCTCGAGTCGTCTGTTTTCTCATGTTCAGGAATTTGTTTATTCTTTGCTTATCTCATATTCCTTCCCTGGCCCACCACGGTCTTCTCTGCAGGCCAGGCTGTGCTGAACTCCTCACTGTGTTCTCTCCCCAGGCCTGGTTGTGGTGTTCTCTCCTTGGGCTGTGCTCTCCCCCTTTTCCACCCTTGGGACAGTACTGTCTTTTATACTGAAAATTACCTATGTTTTATTTATAACAATTCTCCAATATCTATCCACCATGTTGTACAGTGTACTTTTGTTCTAGACCAACCCAAACATGCCACACCACCACAGAAGATGGAGAACAAGAGGATGAAGAAGAAGCTCAGGGACACACCCCATTGCCTCCATCTTTGTCCCCTGATCTCACATTCTAAAATCCCCAAATTCTACTTTTTCACCCTGTGACATACTAATTATCATTCTGTCTAAATTCTTGTGAGTTATAAATCTTGCCAGTACAGTCAGAAGGATGTCGTGGTTCCCACACTCATGGTCTCCTCCACATCTCCCGTAGGTTGGCATCAATTACCAGCCCCCCACAGTGGTTCCTGGCGGCGACCTGGCCAAAGTTCAGCGGGCGGTCTGCATGCTGAGCAACACCACGGCCATCGCCGAGGCCTGGGCCCGCCTGGACCACAAGTTTGACCTGATGTATGCCAAACGTGCCTTCGTTCACTGGTATGTTGGGGAAGGGATGGAGGAGGGCGAGTTCTCAGAGGCTCGGGAAGATTTGGCTGCACTTGAGAAAGATTATGAAGAAGTGGGCACAGACTCGGTGGATGGAGAAGATGAAGGTGAAGAATATTAAATCCAACAGTGAATTGCAAGTCTTTGCCATTTTACTGCCTCTTTAGTAGCAATGTAAATCGTGTCAACTGATTGGAATAAACTTCATTAATCAAGAACTTTGCTAGTGTCCAAACACTATGTACACTCATTAACTACATGCAAGCAGAGTCCAAGAGGTGGAATTACTTTCTGAAGAAGGTGGCTGAATAAAATAAAATAATCATGCTATACTTCAGTCAGTTTTTGTCCTTATGGCATTATTTGAAGAGCTAGTAGTGCCCAGAACATGAGACTAGAATGAGCTGGAGCTTTTTCTGGAAGGTGTTAGCTATGTTTTTTCCAAGACTAGAGCTGGTGTCACAAGAGGCAAAAGGTGCTGTGTTACCCATAAAAGATGGAAGACCTCAAAATAGAAGGCTGTTGGGGCCATTGTCTCCTATAGACTTAGTGAGGGCCAGTAACTTAGGGATGCAGTAACCTGGATGGGGAGGAGATGCCAGCAAGGGTGTGCCATAGCATGATGAACCTGCCACTGTAGCCAGAACCTGAGCAGTGGTTGCCTTTGTGTTGCTGTGCCCTCCCACACAAGGAACTGGAGTCCCTGTCTGCAGCTCTCTAGAGTCAGACTTTGCTTGATGCTGTCTGGAAAAAAAAAAAAAATCTCTGTTTTAGCTGGCCACAGTTAAGCACCTTAGTTTTCCCTAAAACCAAGTCTTTTGCAGAAGTAATTATTCCATGGGTTCAGATATGAATACTGTCATCTTTCTGTGTAAGCTGATAGAAAAGAGAGGATTTGGCTAATCAGGTTTGTATTCAAATGTGAACAGCCTCTGTCTGAAACCTTCATGGGCTGAGTGGGGGCCTGGGCACACAGTGAACCAACCACAAACCAAATAACTTCACTGTTGTTGAGCTGGATGACTGAGGAATCTCCCCCACGGCAATGCCAAAGGTGGAATAGTTAAATCTTAAGATGTTGATTAAATAGTGAATGTGATGAGGATACCAAAGACTGACTCCAAGATGAGATTTTGTCTGGAGAATTTTCCCCATCCAATTTTAAATTTATGTTCCTTCTAATTTAATAGCAGAGCATGATTCAGGCCAAGCCTTGAAACCTCTTAGTTGCAGATGTGCACACCTGCTTGGCAGGAGTCTCAGCTGGAGCATGTGAGATTGCTGAACTCCCTTCTGCATGGAAGCCTCAGTGCTCAGGTAATGCTGCAGTATCTGACATCCCCTCACAAAGTGGGGCTGTTTCCTGGTCCCAGTTGGCTGGACTTGTGCTAGGTGGGGTGTCACCTGTAATTTAGAGTAACAGACTGCTATGTTTGTTGAAAGGTGCCAGAACAACCTGGTCTGTGAGAGCTGGCCAGGAATTGCTTTGGCTCTTGTCGTGGATCACTCTGTGTTTTTTCAGTCATTGTGTTGAGTCAATCTGACTTGAACTTCTTGGGGCTGGAAGTTACTGATTTTACAAAGATGGGGAGAACAGTCTTAGTGCTTTATCGCCTCAATGGTTGTCTCAGAAAGTCAGCTCTGCTGTTGTGCAGGATGTGTGGCAGTCACACCTCCTGCCATTCTGCACAGCAAAGTGTGGCCAGTGTTTCAGGGAGTTTCTCATTTATTTTTCCTTGTGGTTTTATGTTCCAGGGTAGACATATCTGTCATGAATTTGAAGTCCTGTTGATTAACATAGCTTCCTGCTTACTGGTTGATTAAGTAAATGTGTTTGGTGGGGCCCAGGGACAGACATTCATTCCAGTCAGAATGACTCCATGTCAGCAAGTATTCAGGTTTTAATGGGATGGCAGTGCCCAGAGAGAAATGTGCACAGGGATGTTTGATGCCCTGCAGGTGTCAGGTTTTCACTCTGAAGACTGTGTATTGTCAGCAGATCATGGAGAGTGCTCTGTGCCACAAGTGCAGCCCATGCTTTCCTTTGGAAGTGAATTGTGTTGGAGTTGTGGGTTTCTGAACTGGTCTTTAGTGCGATCTTTTAGCAGTGAGGAATTTGGTTTTGCTGCAGCCTAGCCTGCTCTCTCCTGCAAATAGTGTCTGGTTTTTACTGCATTGGTGGATTACATGTATTGAGGCCACTTCCTCTGCAGTGGGAATTGGCTCATGGTGTGTCTGTTTAGCCAGGCATGTACAGTGATGAGGCTGTGCAGGGCACTCAGCAGCCCTGTAAACTCCTTGTGCATATGGAATGCTGAGCTCTGAAAACCTGGGAATCTCATTCTGTGCAGGAATTAGATGGGAAGCATTATGCTTTTAATTTTTAAAAGTGACATGTAATGTTACTTAGAGAAGATGTAATCTGCGATGTGATGGGTGGAAGGTTTCGCAAGAGTTGCTGTCACCTGGTAGCCATGGGACTGCTGCTGAAAACACATTATACATTTTCAGCCTACATCATGCTTGAAACTTCATCATATTAGTATTAAGAAACCCTGTTGCTTTAGCTAGTGGGCAGCTGCTCTCTGTGTAGGCATGTGCATGCTGAACTAAGATAAGATAGGGTTTTTCTCAGATACAAAGCCAAGATAATTACAGCAGGAAAATCCTGCTAAAACTGCTCTTGCTTCAGTGAGCTGCAGAAATCCTTAAACATGTTCTAATTACTGACTCTATGGTTGAGTTAACAAACGTGTGGTTCATCTGCTTCCTGAAGGGTAGAGGCGATCTTGCACTGAATTAAAATTTGAGTGTAAGAGTGTGAACTTCTGAAACTTGCAGAGGTTGATGGTAGCTGTCACTTTAAGGAAATTGCTTGCTTTGCACTCTGAAAGCCTTTCTCAATTCTATACTTTGTGTTGTGTTCTTTGATAAGGAATACCCATACTTGTGCTTTGCACAGTCATGTGCCTGTTTGCACTGGCAGAAGTGCAGGCGTTATCTAGTGGTAACTAAATATATCTTTACCTGTGTGGTGGTGTGACACAGCTTTCTCCAGTGTTGAGATTGGCAATTAATAGCTCTCACCTGACAGAATAACTTGTGTGAGTCATGAGGTGGAGGAGGAAATGAGTTGGAGCCATGGTGGTCACTGTGAACTTTGTTGTAAATTCTGGTGTTATCTGTAAGATCTGATCTAGAATGGTTCTGGTGCTGTTCCAGGAGGATGCAATGCAGCAGAATTTGATTTCCACCCACTCTGCCCTCTGAAAAAGCAATCCAAATCTCCTTTAATGTGCTAATATCTGTAATATATATATAACTATGTACATTTCTAGTTTCTATAGTAAGCATGCCACAGTGTAATTGTATGATAAAAATCTCACTTGGGCAGCAGAGGTAACATGAGCCCACAGCTACACATGCCTCTATCTCCTTCCTGCAGATAAACTGATCTCAAGTAATATCAGAAAGAGCTTCTGTGCCTCAGATACTTAAAATTCTGTCAAATAGGTAATGTTCACTCACTCACTCACTCATTCCATTACTTTATGCCCACTTAGAGGAGCTTGTTTGCACAAATTTTGGTTGCTTTGTCCCAGGCCTTCAGCCTTGCTAGGCCTGCTGGCATTCCTGTTGGCATCCTGCTCCACCTTGGCAAATTCCCCAAGACAAGCCAGGCTGGCATCATTCTGTAGTGATTCTGCTCTGCAGCCCAGTCCCTGTGAACACATGAACAGCAGAGAGCTTGAGAGCTGCTGCTGTGCTGCCCTGTGCCCACTGTGCTGGGCTCCAGTGCCTCTGTTCTGCCAGCTGAGCCTGCCTGCCTCTGCACCAGGCCATGGCTTCCTGTGTGTGGGAGACACTGCACAGAAACAAAGCTGCAGTGGGCACTATTTATAGTGCATAGCTATTTCAGTGCAGTATATTCAGGGTGGGTTTTTCACTGGCCTTGCTGAAGTTTTGTAGCAACTGCAGATTCCAGTTATTTTGCAGGTTTTTGTCAATCACAGAATGGTTTGGGTTGGAAGGGACCTTAAAGCTCATCTCACTCCACCCTCTCTGTCATGGGCAGGAACACCTCCCACTGTCTCAGATTGCTCCAAGCCCTGTCCAGCCTGGCCTGGAACACTTCAGGGATGGGGCAGCCACAGCTTCTCTGGGGCCCCTGTGCCAGGGCCTCCCCACCCTCACAGGAGTATCTTTGAAGTCACATTTCCTTTTATAACTCTTCAAAGTTTAGGAAGAAAAATGAGTCTGGTACTAAATGTGGAGATGCCATATCCTGGTTAGGAGCTGTGAGCTGCCTTGGGTGGGAAAACAGTCTTCTGTCAGGAAAAAGATACTGAATTAGGCAAGTCCTGATCTTGCCTGTTTTGTCACATTTATAAGGAATTACTTCAAATAAAAAAGCATTTTCTTTTGAACTCCAGAAACAAGAACTGGGCTGATAAGTAAATTCAACGGTAAAGAGCAGAGGAACAATTTTTCATCACATTGTAGGACTCCTTGGAAGGGCTGTAGGGGTTTCTCTGTGTGTTGGGGAGGTGATAATGATTAATCCCTTTGCTCTATCTGGGTTTGAACTAGAAGGAGGACTAACAGTGTAACTTCCAGGCTGTGTAGAGACTTTGATCTACAGATTTCTCCTGAAAGTCGGGCAAGTAGATTAAAGATGTGGAGTCTCAACTGGCTGTTAATGGGGAGAGGAATGAGAGCACGATGTAGTGGGGAAAATTACATTGCTTTGAAGGTTTTGTAGGTGTTGGCTGACAAGAGGCTGAGAATACCAGGATACTAAATAGAAAAATAAAGAAAAAAAGAGCAAGAGTCACATAAGAAGTGGTGCTGTCTGTGGAGCTTTTCAGTGAATTGAGTCAGTTAAACTCTGACTCCATCTTTCTGCTGCCATGTCCCTATTCCTTGGCTTTCTGCAGACCATCCTTTGCATGGCCAGCTTCATGTGATATTAAACATGTTGAGTCGTTTAAAGATATTCTTAGATCTTGAGATACCACTCTGTTTTCTCAACCTTCCAGCCATCTTTCAGGAGTGTGTTTCCTGCTTTTTCTGCAGTATTATTTTGTTTTCCCTGGTCTGGTTCAGGAGCTTGGAGTACTTGGGCACAAAAAGCTAAATTCCTCTTTTCAAATGTTTGCTAGAAAACAATAGCTGTAAATATTAAGTTTGAAGATCAAGAAAACATTCCAGAAACATTTAAGAATTGCTTTTTTCTAATGCTGAACAGTTAATTAGATATTCAGAGAGACTTGGGAAGTCTAAAGTATATTAATCTTTGAGGAAAAAAAAGGAGGTGGATCTGAGTCCGTTTAAAATGAAGCATTGCAGCCCACTGGATGTGCTCATCTTGGCTTTAGGAACTATTCTGGGCTTCTGTGTGACACGAGGGAGTGTGTGAGTGGTCTCTCAGTCTTGGCTCAACATGCCAAAAACTGATTTTGATACGTCAGCTACAAAGCTGAGGGAGGAACAAGGGTTTGAGCCTTTCTTTGGGAGTTCCAAAAAGTGGGAAGCAAGTCCTGATCACAGGCAGGAATATCAAAATTCACTTTATGAGACCGGGACTGGAGATCAGATGTTGAGAGAAGTTGAAACAAATGTTCCAGCTGACTTTGAGGCTGGTGTACATGTGGCTGTGATTGCATTTGGCATTCTGCCCCTCCTGCTCTGCTCCCCTCAGGAGGTGTGGCTGATGCTGAGCTGCCATCACTCTGCTGAGGGCCTGTTTGTGGCTTCCTCCAAAGCTGCACTTCTTTTATCTCTAAGTAGTTCTGGATTGAGATGGTGAGATACTATTGCTAGGCTCTATCTGCAGGCCTGTCTCTGCTCTTTACACCCCAGTCCCTGCTACTGGGACACTGCCTCCACCAGGTCAGGCACAGAGGCACTGGGCAGTCTGTAACTCTCAAACTGTGCCTTTTGTTTAGTGGGTGAGATTGGCTTTTCCAAGCACTGCATCTGTTAGAGCTACCTCTAGCCTGAGCTGTGTGTGCTGGGATCCTTTTACGATATTAAGGGGATTAGGAGAAAGAAGGTAAAGGGCAGAAGTGGGCTTTTTCTGTCCATTCTGAAGTTAGGAAACTTAGAAAACTGACTTAATTTTACATGCCTGTTGTCAAGTCCAGAACTTGCATTTGACTTCAGAAGGCTTAAATTTGGGCAAATTCTACTGTCTAAAATGGCTCAAACTTAATGAAACTTGGCTCAGAGGGGGCTGGGGGGCCTCAGCCTTGAGAAAATGAGGCTCAGGGGAAATCTTCTGGCTCTGCACAACTCCCTGACAGGAGGGGGCAGCCAGGGTGGAGTCAGGCTCTGCTCTCGGGGGACAAGGCACGGGACAAGAGGAAACAGCCTCGAGCTCTACTGGGGAGATTTAGATTAAATAATAGGGAAAATGTCTTCCCCAAAGGGTGGTCCAGCACTGGCACAGGCTGCCCAGGGCAGTGGTGGAGTCACTGTCCCTGGGAGTGTTCAAACAGCTGTGGATTTGGCTCTTGGGGACGTGATTTCATGGTAAACATGGCAGTGCTGGGGGAATAGTTGGACTCTGATTGTTTCCAGTCTCAATGTTTCTCTTATTTTTACCCTGCAGTTTTTATCTGTCCTTTCTCCAAGACAAGAACCCCCTGAGTTTACTGGCTGTCAGTGTTTCAGTTCCTATTTCAGAGGTAGCTACTGTGAGGGACTTGTTGTAGACCTTCAAATTAGGGAGAGAATTCCAAGCAGTCTTCTTCAAGAAGGCTGCAAAGACCTTCAGCATCTTTGTGTTGCTTTTCCTTTTGTTAGAGCTCTGTGGCTGCAACTGTCAAATGCATTTCATGCTCTTCCCTCACCACCACTTGCAAAAGCTGCATTTACTTGTTCTGCTGAGAGTGGGGATCTTTGTGGCTTTTCAGTTATTTCCAAACCCTGTTGTGGAACCTGCTTTGGGTGGCTGCTGCTGGTGTGCAGTGTTCTCAAGAGATTGTGATGTCCCACATTGAGCCTGGTGCTGTCTTCCAGCAATTCTGGAGTTGATTCTGTGCAATTCTGCACAAGATGTCCCAGCAATGCCCTATGCTGAGTTACTTTTTTTTGTATGTGTATGTATTATATATTTTATATCTTACCTGCTGGCTGTCACTGTCCCTGTTGTCTCACACGTGCAATCACGTTTTCACTCTTACACTGCCCTTGGCACTGAGCTTTGTGTTGAATTGGGAAAAAGAATCCCTTCCTGCAAGAAGGGCCCAGTTTTCTTTTGCTCCCCAAAGAGTGTGGGACCAGCTGGGTGCTGGAGCAGGGAACTGTGGGGTGCCAGGGCTCAGCTACAGCTGCTGTGGAACCACAGACTCCACTGTCCCCTGCTGAGTGGGACAGAATGGTCTCTGCCTTTTTTCTTCACAACTTTGTGGTGTGTTTATGTGGAAGGCAGAGCCCATGCATGTGTGGAAGTGTCCTAGTCACGTCTCAGTACGTTACAGAACAGCTTCTGCCATTGTCCACAAATGCTTTTGAATGTGGTGTTAATGCCTTGCAGTGAACATATGGCTCCCAGAGATGAGGGTTCCTATTCCCTAACTTCCCTCATCATTCCAGCAAGTTACTGGCACTTCCATGCAGAGTACTCCTGCTTCTTGTTTTACTTGTTGCTGTGTTTGGTGTTTATCTTCCTCTCTGTGTTTTCAAATTCTGTGCCTGTTTCTTTACTTGTTTTCTGCTGTTGCAGATCCTAGCAGAATGTTTTGGCTCCAGCTTTGTCTATTAGAGCATATGTGCACTGGCTTCGTTATTGTCACTGCCTGCAAGTACTTAATGTCTGGTAAGTGTCTGCATGTGTTGGATCTGCCTGATGAGGCTGAGGGGGCAGCTTGACCCCCTGCTGCTTTAGACCCTGTTTACTTTGGGCTGGTTGTATTAAACACTCATACATGATCAGTGCAGGCACTTCTCTGAAGCACCTGTGTGCTGATACACCCTTCTTTTTTTCTTAGTGTAGGTAGGTGATGGCAGATCAAGAATAGTCCTTAGTATTGTACTTGTGGTCACTAAAGGCTTTTCTTGTTTAATCTTGTACTTCCTTGCAAAAGATGCTCTAATGTATGTTGGAGACGTTGAATTTTTTACATCATCTTCCTCAGATGTGTTTGGTACCAGGTATGAAGACAGTAAGCCAAGATTCCTTTGTCATACTCCCTCAGAACTCTGCATTTGGAGACCTAATTGTTTGACTGTAAAGCTCCTAAATTCTTTTGGTTGCCAGATTTAATGCCACCCTTCCCCCTTTGAATGCCTGCTGGCTCCCCAGTTGCTTTTTACCTGTGTGCCATCTCCCATACTCAATTTCAATCTGCCTTGGTACAATTCATGTGGGTTCTTGCCACCTTTGCTTTGCTGACATTGTCACCTTTGTCATTGACAAAATGAATGAAATAGCTTTGCTGCCTTAGTTCATGTAGCTCTTGCACATTCTCCAATTTACTCAAGTGATCTGCAACTATTTCTGCACCTTTAAAATCCCTTTTACAAGCAGTTTTTTCATGGCTCTTTATCAGTGAATGAGTGGTTTAAAACTCAGTTTTTAAATTGGGTTTTAACAGACAACTCCTTGTCTGTTCAGCCTTGGACTGTAAATTTTTAGTGTATTTTAAGTGATCCACAGGTGCTTAGTGTCTACTTGCTGATTGAAACCTGGTTAGTAGGTTGGTGGGAGAGTTTGAGAGTGTAAATCCCTCTGGAGTGAAGGTGCAGGTACCCAGGTACAAGGATCCCTGAATCCTGTGCTGTAATGAAGTGTCCTCACTGCCTTGGTAATGTCACCCCTGGTGTGTCTGAAAGAGTCCTGGAGCATGTCTGGTAACCAAGGGGGATTTTGCCTGTTAGCAGAGGCAGGAAGCCTGACTAGGAACAAGATTTGCTAATTCAACATTTTCTGCAGAACCAGCTTCTCTCCTTGCCCAGGCCTGGGGCTGTCAGGCACCTTGGGAGGGCCAGGGGTTTATTTGAGGGGGCACCCAGTGACAGGGCTGTGCAGGGTGGCACAGGGCACAGTCTGCTGAGTTGTGGGGGGCTCACGCTGCTTCTGCTTGCCCCTGGCACAAACCACAGCTGAGTTCAGATCCTCCTGGGGGACCAGTTGTGGTGGTTGTTTCACTGCAACCAGGGGGCCGGGGCAGTGAAGCTGCATTTTCATGTCTAAGTGTTTTTTCTAAGAAAAAAGTTAGGCTTTGTGGTTTTATACATTGTGGCAAATTGTGTTTCCTAAGTTGCTCTCTGTTGTTGCCAGGGCTTCACTTTCTCAAGCACTGAGGCCTGTGGCTGAGTGAGTTACCCCAGGCTCCCTGAACAGTCGGTGCAGAGCAGCAAGGGGGGGTTGGGTGAGGTTCCTCTGACCTATTTTAGGCACCTGCCTTAAGAGAATGAACTTTAAAGACTCACCCTCACTGCCTGTCAGTGCTACACTGGTAACAGGTCCCTAGTCAGCCTCCAGACCAGGAGAATCCCACCCACCACATGTCCTGCCTGGAGCAGGCTGTGTCCCACACTGCTGTCTGCTTGCACGCTGAGGCACAGGAAGGTCCAGCCCAAATTTCTTGAGTGTGAGTCAGTGACTGCCTGAGAGCAAGGTGAGGCGTGTGAAACAGCACCTCAGCTCTGCCTTTGCAGCACTTCCAACAGCTGTGGTTTGCTTATCCTTGTTCTTAGGGTAGTCTGGGCAAGGATTTGGAGTAAGGCTTTACTCAGCTTTAATAGCAGCTAATGATAGGGTAAGGGACTTAAGAGAATTTTATTAATAAAAGTAATGCTGAAGGCAGTTGCACAACTGCAGGGGAGCTTCCATATTGGCTCCACATGCTCACCAGCTGTTCTTACCTGACTGTTGACAGTCCCCACTGGACCTGTGTGCAGCTGGGGGACTTCTATCCTTGGCCACTTGGTTCCAGCCCACAGCCGAGGCTCAGGTTTCCTGCCTGCCCCCTCCACAGGCCCCTCAGCAGGGTTTCCTGTACTGACATCTCTGCCTGAGGAGTTAAGAGCTGCTGGGGCTCTTTGGCTCCCCTGGATTGCAGAAGGGATCACAGGGACCAGTGTGGAGAGGGACAGGGGCATGGAAGGGGCAGCTTCTAGAGGAAAGGCAGTGACATACCAGGGCATCTCTAGATTAAAACCTATGGTTCTGTTGTAGCAGAAGTTGCCAGCAAAGTACCTAATTCCCCATCTGAGTGCTGCTGCTGAGCCTCACCCAGGGTGCAGTAAGAGACAGGCAGTCTGGCCTGGGTTCAGAGCTATGCTATAAATGTTCAGAGCCCAGTATATTCAGAATACTCGATAATTTTGACCTGGATCCCAAGTCACAGTGCCTTGTCACTAATAGCCCTCTTTCTCAAGGACTGATGTGCATCACCATCTCTGGGAGCAGCTGGAAAATGTAAACCCCTTCTCTAGCCTTGATGATGACACTTGGACTGTGTTGCAGGTTTGTACAAGCTGTTGGTTTGCCCAGGAAAACTGGTTTGGTTTGATCTGTCAGAGATTCTGCTTACTAAATCTGTTTGTTCCCAGGAATCTATTTTCTTAAAGAGCAGAGAAGCTCAGCACATCTCTCCCTGCCCTATGCTCCTCTGAACATGCAGAGCTTTAATTAGGCCAGACTGTGCTGATGAAATGAGGGCTTTGGCTTCAGTGGAACTTCAGCTCCCTATGTTGTGCTGATTGTCCCTGGACATGGTAGTGCCCCTCCTGGGCAGGATCTCCTCCAGCTCAGTTCTGGGTTATTCTGGAGTGGAGCCTGTGGTATGTTGCCATATTTCCCTGAGTATTTTTCATTGCAGAGCCTCTGGGAGCTGTTTGCTTGGCTTTTCCAGTGTCCCAAGAGCAGATATCTTCTGCCTGCTCAGAGGTCTAGGGTATGGTATTTCCTAGAGCTCCTTTTCTCAGTGTTCCTGTTGTGCCAGGCTGATGGCACCAGCGATCAGAGGGTGCTGGAACAAGTGGCTGCAGTGGGAGCTCTTTCTGCAACACAGAATTAAACCAAACAGACCCAGACTGGGATGGAAGGTGTTGGGTCAAGGGACTGGTAGCCAACCTTTGTCTGGAGAGGAGGCCTGGTCTAGAATGGCAAGGGCAGGTGCACAGAAGGGGGAAAGATTAACCTGCTCCTTACTCTGCTCTCATGAGACACCAACTGTAGAGCTGCATCTGTCTCTGGGGTCCCCAGCACAGGAAGGATGTGATGCTGCTGGAGTGAGTCCAGAGGAGGCTGTGAAGCTGATCAAAGGGATATGGAGCACTTCTCCTGAGAGGAAAGGCTGGGAAAATTTGGATTGTTCAGCATGGGGAAGAGAAGCTTTGGGGTGACTTAATTGTAATTTTCCAGTACTGGAAGGGAGCCTACAGGAAAGATGAAGAGAGACTATTTACAAGGGAATAGCTTCACACTGCCAGAGGGCAGGGTTAGATGGAATATTGGGAAGGAATTCCTCCCTGTGAGGGTGCTGAGGCCCTGGTCCAGAGCAGCTGTGACTGCCCTGTCCCTGAAGTGTCCAAGGCCAGGTTGTTCAGGGCTTGGAGCAACCTGGGATAGGAGAACGTGTCCTGCCCATGGCAGTGTGGAACAAGATGAGCTTTGAAGTCCCTCCCAACCCAAACCAGTCTGGGATTCTGTGATGTTCCTCGCAGTGTCTGAGTCAGATACATAAATGCAAACAAGTCAATTTGGGCTGTGTGAACCAGGTGCTCCAGGCAGATGATGGCTGGTGCAGGTGAATGAAGGGGAGGTTTGCACTAGTAGGAAAGGTCACAGTATTATGTCCATCCAAGAAAACCCAAAAGATTTGCTAAGTATTCCTCCAGGCTGATGGGACTCCTGCAGTCAAATGGTGTGTGAAGAGAGCTGTGCTGCAGAGGGTGTAAAGGGACACTCAGATGTGAGTGGCTCTGGACAGATGCTCTGTTTGGAGCTCACAGCTGGGTGAGGATGAAGGCATTGCCAAGAATAAATCCCTGATGTGGTGAAGAATGCTTGGCTTCAGTTGGAAGCCTTGGCATTCCTCACCTTGGGCCAACACCTTTGGATGGCCTTTGTACCACGTGTTGAAGTCCTGCTCTCTTATTTCTCCCTATCCATGCCAGCCCTGCAGCTGCTCCCGAGTTAACACTGAGCTGCAGCAAATAGGGGAATTCTGCTCACAGAGCACAAATGGAACAGGCTTGGAGAAAGCCCATCTAATAAAAGGTGTTAATTAATGGCAGTCAACTGAACCATGAAGAAGAAATGTCTGCACTCTCATTCCAGCCCAGGGAAATCAGCTTTCCTTCCTGCAGCTTGTGCTTCTAACACTTGGGGAATTGGGTTTCTAAGCCAGACAGTGCTGTGCCACACTAATCCCCTGAACAGAACAAACACTGCAGATGTCACAGCAGAGGGAAGATACAGGGAAGGCAACTTGCAAAAGTACACATTTGTGGTGGTGATTAAGTGTTCTTGTTAGCAGGAAAGACAAGTAAGGTGCCTGATAGGATACATAGCCTCCCCAGGGCTTGATGCTTACCTTAAATCTCCATCTTATCCACCCCTGAGCCACTTTGCCCTCCCCTCAAGGCACCTTTTTTTTCATCCCTGGGTCATCCCTTTATCTCTCTGCTCTGCACACCCTCAGATCTTTGTAGTAAGTGCTTTTTCTCCTCCATCAGAACTACCTAAATAAAACACCTGTATCTGAGTGTTTTTTCATCCCGGCCCCATGGGAGGCCTTTATATGTGACAGAAGCAGCAGAAACAGTTCTGATGGACGTGGTCCTTCAGCTCTGATGAAAAGAGTCCTCAGGGAATCATTGCAGAAATTGATTTATTTGTGGAAATACCATAATCCACTGTTGTTCAAACATCCCTGCCCCTCAGGGATACTCAGCCCCAAAGTTTCAAAGGTAGTGTTCTCCCTGCCAGAGCCCCTCAAGTTTGGGATGTACTGCACAGCAGCTGTTGGAAGGTGATGAACCAGCTGTTTTCTCTCCAGTTGGTGATAGCTGGTGATTTGTACTCCAGGGTCTCTTGGTGTAAATGGAAGTACAAACAAATATGGTGCATTTTACATCTACGGCTGAAGCTCTCTGTGTAAAACTTAACTTGCTTTTGTACAAGGAAAGGGGTAGAGTGACTTCTATATCAGATCTAGCTCAAACTCAGGGAAGGAAAGAGCAGGAGCCTCCTGGAAATTGGAGTTGTTCCTGCTGGCTGATGACCCTCCGGGGCTTCCAGAAGCTGAGTCTGAGTGATCTGGAGCCGCATCGCTGTGTCCCTGCAAGGGTGGGACTGTGGGCTCGGCTCTGAGCGCTGCTGCCGGGCTGTGCTGCCCGGGGCCGTGTGCTCGCTCAGAGTTCGGCACAGCCGCCGAGCCCAGGGCGGGGTGGAGAACAGCCCGTGCTGCCGGGATCGGACCTGGGGCCTTGTCCCGTGCCCTTGGCAGCCTTCTCTGAGCCACGGCCGGCACCCCCGGGTGTGGGTGCTGCTCCTCTGCATCCCCTCGGGGAGGCTCCAGCAGGGACAGCTCAGAGGGGACGATCTCTCCCTTTGACGCCGTCTGCACAAATGCTTTACAAAAGCATGGGGCCGCTTTCTTTTTTTCCTCCATTTTTAAGTGAGGACAAGAATTCGGTTTGTCCTAAACTGGCTCTGAGCACTTTGTACAAATTCTTGATTCACTGTAATGGTGAGCAGCAGCGTGGAGAGCTGACAGCTTCCTCCTCATCCCATCTCCTGGGGAACGTGTTCCTGGTGCGGTGGGAGCAGCTGCGGGGCACGGAGCCGATGCCGTGAGCGTCCCCGCTGTGGCACTGGGGCAACTGAGGGCCTTGGTGCCCGGCTGCCCGCTCCGCAGCTCGGGTGTCCCTTCTCTAGCCGCGGCAATTAACAGTGGGCGTTCTTCTGAGTTTCAGTGGAAATCTGAGGCCAGTAAGCGAAGTTTAAAAAACAATGATAACCCTGAGCGTTGTGCGCACATCTCAAAAGTTGCAATGGTTCGTTTCATTGTCGGATATGACGGCACCTGGGTTGGCTCCGCTCCGGCCCCAGCGCTCATCTGAAGTGCCGAGGGTGACTCTGAGCCCGGGGGTCCCTGCCGGGTGGGGGTCCCTG
>VXBS01010487.1:2174-17004 GCA_013400255.1 Sitta europaea
TTCTGGTCCATGCGACAGTGGTGAGAGCACTGGACATGGATGGCGAGGTCACGTTATAGTGCAAGAAAGACTCTTATATCTCCTTAAAGAAACTGAGTGTTGATTATCAGAAGAGTGGTAATGGATTGAGAATGAATTATGTAAAAAGAAGGTAACAAGAATGAAAATTCAAGTTTTGTTTTGCTGTGTTGTGTTGAAATCTTGAGTAGGGGGAGGAGAAGTGTTTTTAAGGTTTTCATTCCCTTCTGTGTGTGTTTTTTTTTTCCTTATGTATTGTATGTAATAAAGTTTTTCCCCTTTTGTTCTGAAGTTTAGACCTGCTTTGTTCTGTTTTTGGTCACATCTCACAAGAGACACCAGGGATAAAATATTTTCATGGAGGCACTGGCTTTGTGCCAGCGTCGAACCATGACAAATATTTAAAGCATTCCTGTACCAACACTCTTCTCATAGCTGGTGCAAATTCAGGGCACTTATCTGCTTTCCCAGGAGTCACACCTTCAGCTTGCATGAAGTGCTATAATCATATCAGTATCAGTGCTGACTTCTATTTAAGGACTTGAAGCTTCCAGAGCCCCAAGGAAACATACTCTCTGTAATATTGAGGAAGCAGTAATCTGTGTCTGGAAGGTAGACTGACTGATTTAGGCCAACTTAATCGTTGGACTGGTGCAGAGCCAGGATCCAATTACATTTTTATTCCAAAACTTGTGTGTCGGCTCTTGCATCCCTGCTGGAGGTCTCATTGTTGAACACTGACCCGAGCCCCACAGCTGCCACAGCAAGGAGAAAAATTCAAAATGGAGATTTGGGTCATGGTGCCGTGGTGCCACTGAGTTGATCACATAGACTGAATCTAGATCAGGCCTCAGAATATGAACTTGTTTACAGTGAGCAGGAGAGAACACATAGCAGGGTGTTCATGCTAGTCTTGAACTTGGCATTATGCCAGTGACTGGAGACAAGACAATGCCTGATGTGCTACAATGTCCAAAGGATACCTAACTTGCCATGAAGTTTACTTCACAAAGCTACCTATCAAAATATTTTAAACAAATGTGAACTATTTGAATTAGTATGTCCTAGCTCAGCATTCTGAATCACAGAGCCATGGCATTTCTTTTCAAGCAGTGGCACTTTCAGACTGGACTTACTGTTTTATCAAATCAAAATTGTCCTATTCCATGCATCAAGATGAGCACAAGGAAACAAGGCAACATTTTAATCAGGACTGCTACTACTTATAATAAATTATATGTCTAAGTTGTGCATCAAAATCCATGCAGGGATTTTTCTCCTTTTACAAACAAGGAAACAAAAATCCCAGACACAAATATCCCCCGCTGAATTAGAATTTGAAGATAGGAAGGCTTTCAACTTAACAACGCTCATTAACACCACTGAATGTGGACTGCTAGGCAGACTTTCTTCTTGCCCTTTACTTCACTTTTCAGTGTACTGAGAGTCAAAGTTAATACAAAAGACCTGAATTGCTTATCACTTTATGGAAAACTTGTCAAAGGCATCTACATTTTGGTATAATAGTGCAATATCATGGTAACCAAAATTCTTCCATTGTGACCATCCAGGTCAGAAACTGCTCTTTTATGTCTTTGTACCCATAATGTGTGTCCTCAGGAAGGATGTTTCCAGTTATCATGTGGCACCAAATGTGTCTACTGCACTTTCAGAAGACACTAGATTTAATGCACAGCAAACTAGTGATGTTGGTTTGCACATAGCTGTAATGCCAACATAAAAAAAAAAAATTAAGTCAGAGCTTGGGATAAAAAACAAAACATCTGCTCAGCAAAGGAAAGTTTAGAATGATAAGAACAAGCTTCAAATGAAAACCACTTTTAGCACATTAAAATGGCAACTATGAACCACTGAATTTATATCAGATCTTACAAGCACAGAATAGTAACTGCATTGAAATAAACACTTTTGATATGTCTTGTAGGGTAAGCATAAAAATATGTATCTCATCTCTTTAGCAAAAACACTTGGAGGTCTCTTTGGCAAAGCTGTGCTAACGTAGACCAGATTGGGATCTGGCCCTCATTTTTGTTGTGACACATGATCAGGAGTATTGTACCTAATTGTAACCAACTATTTGTATATCAGAGACACCTGGATAATAGGGAATAATAATCTTATATGATCTATGAGAAATGAAAATGATACACAGCCAAGAATTGAGAAAATATTTTAACACAAATATAATGTACACTGGGCATCTCAAAAAAGATGAGTGTGTCACACAGCAGTGTAAGGAGATTTAGGAGATGCTGTACATGGTCATATACAAAATAAACATACGTGATAATTTGATAGGTAGCATGGCTTTCTGTTTAAGTCCAATTTTGACTGAATAATATTTTTGATCTAATATACACTTTGGTGAGGAAAAAGTTGTGTATGTGAGTTATTTAAGTTTGAAGTCATTTAGAACTGAATATATAATTTACAAGACATATAATGAATACATGCAGGGTTTAGCACATCTAGAGGTATTTCAGCTATGCAGTTTAGAAGAGATTTCACATTGAAATAACATCTTTGTTACAATAATTTATCCAAAAGTAATCTATAGTAATATATGAAACTCAGATCTTATCTATGATCATATATTTAATTTTGATCTATGTAATATTTTTAAAGGTTTACAAGGTTTAAAAAATCATGCTAACATTTTTGTATGGCATTGTTGTATAAGATGTTTGGGGTTGTCTATAATGACTGGTAAACTTATATCCACGAGCTTTGTATTCAGTCTCCATTAGTAAAACTCCAGACACCATCCCCCTCCCCGTAACTATCTGGGAAAATAAATATCCTCAAAGTACATATGTGTCAGCAAAATGCATATAAGTATCTCTATTTCAGACAAAATGCTATGAACTAATTCTGAATAATTTTATCTCTGGAAAAATAACTCTGGGTTGATGGCTTTAGTGGCCACTTAAAGAAACAACAAATTTCACAGAGTAGGTACGTAAACTGTAGCAACTTGGTTGAAGACCTGTGCTTGGTTGTCAGATGAGAGGTGTCACAATAATTGCCAGATTTCAATGATTTCTACACAGGTAGGTGAAAACTGCAAGTGCTGTGCAAACAGTCAGACAGTGAGTCATGCTGCCTCAAAGTATCAGGTAATTTACTCCTCTGAGGTCAGCCAAAACAGGGTTCAAAGCTGATTCTATCTATCACTTCAGGGTGAAAAATAGCTTTAAGCAGCAATTCTCAGAGTTTGGCATTAGAGCTCCTACTGACTAAGGGCTGTTTTCAGGGAGATAAGGGCATCATGACTCCCCTACTGTTGAGGCTGAATATTACTTTACTGACAGTCTACAGGTATAGACCCATTCTCTAATTATTAACCTATACTGCAATACTATATGTTGGGCCAACTACATGCTGTGTGATGATACTGAGAAGGTTTTATTAAACCATTTAACCATTTCTACAGCTGCAGTGATATTGTCAATTATTTTTTCTTTTTGTCTAACCTCACTGGTGTAAAAAAAAAAAAAAAAAGAAAAAGAAATATCTTTTATAAATATAATTTTTAAGGCCAAAGCAAATGTGCAGATATTGTATCACTTAAAATGGATTTATATCTACAACTATTAGGATAAATACTAACTTCCATCAAAAAGGCTCTACATAATTATGTGGGCCACTGAAGAAATGCTCAGAAGTGGGAGTTCCGTTTATGCTACAGTGCTTGTGGACATGAGTTATAGAGAAAGGTTTAATCTTGTAAGGTCTGCAGAATTTGGCTGTTTTTTTTTCATGAGCAAGGATGACTTGCAACAGCTGAGGACCTTAACAACAACTTAACTTCTCTTTCTCGTTTAGTTAGGAAGGTTTTGTTTTACATCTTGCATGGTTTTGAATATTTAAATACACAAAATGAGTAAGCATCTTATTATAGTCATAGCAATGATACTATTCAAATTCTCTGTACACTTTCCCATTTGATAGAGGTATGCACTAGCATGGCATTCATGTCCCTGGCAAGATTCCTAATTACTACAACATAAGCAAAAAAAAGTCACACTTCAAAGACTGAAGCTTAAATTGTCCTGCTCTTTGGTGTTTTATTGCATGATAAACACCACTGAAAAAAACATATGACTAATTCCTACAGTTCTATACAAGATTTGAAGTACAACTAAGGTAATGAGAATATGTTAAGAGTGATCTTGAGCTGTTCTCTACATTTCTTCAGTGTAAGACACCTTGGTGCTGGTCCAGTCCACAAGCATAAGATGGAGAAGTTCTCTGCTTTGAAATGCTGGCCAGGAAATCAGATACAAAATTATAAAAAAGCTTGAGAAAAATCCCTTTTCCTCATTCTTACACTAGATGAAGAGAAGATCTATGGCCTAGAAGTCACAGGAATTTTGAAGCCACAGACATTGGGAAGAAATCTTCTCACTGGTATCCTGAAGAGTCAAAATGACTAGTGCATGAAAACCAGTATCTATTACAAGTGAAGAATCACATACTGGTACAGATAATGTCTGGCATTGGCTGCCCATGACCCTGTTCCCAGCCCTTCCCCCTATTTCTTTGTTAAAATTGGGTTGTATTAGTTGATACATGCTGACAGGAGAAAAACAAGACTCTCTGGAAACAGATTGACATTTAAACCAAAACACACAAGTTTGATCAGAGGCAAGTGTTTTTATAAGAGGCATGAAAGGGATGAAAAACTGCTGATCTACAGAATTAAATACCTGCTCTGATGTTTGGGGAATAATGAGACAGTTGACAAGACTGAATGAAACACATTTCCATTTCCTAATGCAGAATAGGTTATCTTTTCCATCATAAAGTGCCTGTGACATCAAATGTTTGGTGATGATAGGACTTTCACCTCACAACAGAAGCCCTGCAAACCTGCTGAGATGACCTGGAACAGTATAATAATAACAGATAAAAATAAATGGCCACAATCTGTCAACAACCAATCATTTAAATTGATGCTGTATTTATAACAATTACAACAATTTATAACAATTTAATTTTAAAATTAAAATTAAAAGTTTCAACACATGTAAACTGACTCTGAAACAAACTTTCAGCAACAGCATTACTTGTGAATATTCCCCAAACCAGGGGATGTCCACATATTAAAAGAGGAAAGAGAAAGCACATTTGGGTACCTGCATTCCTGGTTAGATGCCATCAGTCTATGATGAAGAAACTAGGAAATCTGACAACCATAATACAGCATACAGAAATCTTACTAAAAAACCAAAACTCATTCCTATTTTAGCAAAAAAGGCAGGCAAGTGTATAGAGACACAGGTGCTACTCTGGCACGTGTTTATCAGTATTTAGGAAGAAAAGATTTTGTTATCTATTTATACAGATGTGGGGAAAAGTGGCAAAATGAGGTAAAATTGAAAACTTGCTTCATGCAGTTTTCACTGACTTCCATGGAGAAGATCCATACCCAGTAATGTCAACTTTACAGAATTTCATTAGAGAAAAGAAAAGGGCTGTTAGTTTAAATGCTTAATTAGTGAAATGCAAAAGCAATGACAGTATTGCAAGCCAGGAGAAGAGTATTTTTCTTGGAAGCTGAAACCAACAGCTGATAAAAATCCTATTTTAATTACATAATTCAGGAAAGATAAAACGTGATATAGCTATAACAAACTAGCCATGTGTCTTTTTCAGGTTGAAAACACAGCTTTGCACAATTCTCAGCTAAATATTCAAGTGATAAAGTAAATGCTTTTCCCTGAGTGCATGATAATAGTGACTTATAAGCAAGAGGCACCAATTCACTCATATAAATCAACTTTGGAACATCCTGAAGTGTCTGTGTTAGGCTCAATAGAGCTTAGAAAGAAAAAAAGAAACTTAGTACCCACAGTGGCAGACCCTACCAAGGACTGCCTATCCCCAGGGACAGAGATGGTTTGGACAAGACCTTGCTTTCAATCCTGAGTGAGGATGAAAGTACATGGAGGACAAGAGACACAAAGATTTGTCCTTAGTCTCTTAATCTATACGCCCAGGGTAGAACAACCTCTCAGGCACAGGGAAACAAACTGTGCCTCATCACCACAGGCTGCTGCTTCCCCTCACTGCCTTGTGCTGGGCTGAGGGGTGGCATTACTGCACACGGGAGGAGATAGGACACTGCAGGGAACACAACCACACCAGCCGTGTTATGTCACACACACTACAACCAGGTCAGAGAAAACAACCATGGCACTGTCCCTCTGCATGCAAACTTGACCTACCATCAATAACATAAATAATTGAGTCATTAAAGTGAGTAGGAATCTTATAATTATATCTTCACTCTGTTTTGATATTTATCATGTAAATTCAAGAGCATGCATCTCTGGTTTTTACCAAGTCCTTTCTCTCTTATCTCTCTCCAAACAGTACTGTAATCTTTTTTCTTTTTCCATGGAGCCTTATAACAGAATATTTCATTTGTTCTTAAACTCAGGGAAATGAACCTTTCATTAAAATCATTCCCCAAAAGGAAACTTCAAAGAATTGTGAAGGATAAACAAGTATCCAGCAGCTAAACAGCCAACTTGCATCTAGTATTCAAACCTAGAACTGCAAGGAGCTGCAGACTTCAGTTTTTGGAAAGATAAACTTTTGCGTTGGTGGAATCTTGCTAACTCTGCATTGGGAGGACATTTCCTTTGTTATTCATAGTTCTTACTTCTGTGAAATTTATCTTAGTTTCTTATAATGTATCATTTTGATCAAGTAAAACGTTGGCAGGATATAAAAATTCACCAAGATGAAAAGGATTTTTATAACAAATAGAGAATGAAAGACATTCTAAGATTTTTGAACTTTATTTTTTTGTCTCTACTGAATAATACTATCATTTTTTAATCAGTTCTGCACAGCTCAAATGCACTATGGAGTTATAACAAGCATATTCTCACAGCTTGATTAAACTGAACATACTGAGTAGGGTTTTCATGGTGCTTAAATTTGCCTTACCAAGAAAATAAATAGGTCTGTACTAGCAACAGACCATACACCACGTGCCACAAACATTATCACCACAATTTTTTCGTTTGTTAGCAAAATGAGATACATGTAAAAGAAATTTTTGTAGAAACTTAAGGTTAATGTCTTTGAGATCTTATGATGTTCCTTCTATAAAAATATATATTTTGAACTTCATAATAAGCAAGCAAGACTCAGGTCAATGTTATATCAATTTAAACCAGCCCTTAAGTATGCATTTATATGAACCTATTTTATGTCATAAAGTTTAGAATGTGAAGGGAGGATTTTTTTCCACCGAAAGTAGGACACAATCAATTGTACTTGACATCCTTGGGCCTGGATTCTTTCCTTGTTGCAGCTGGCAAAGTTGGCATTATAGCATTCCCCCATTCTTCCTATTATGCAGCCTATTTTTAAGTTTACATTGTTTCTGGTTTACAAAACATTTTATGAACATGTTCACTTTTTTATAACATGTTCACTTCATTGAAGTGCTAATTTCAATATTTTTTTCTTTATGTAAAAATATTTAGTGAAAGAGAAGTATAAACTCTCCCTGCAAAGAAATACTAAAGAAAACACATCTTTAATTTTTCACAAAGTGTGAATTTGTCACAAGTGTGCAGGCTTCCCCTCACACCAGGTTGTCTTAAGGGGGCTTTAATCATCCATGATTTTGAGTAATAATTTGAGCGATTTGTCAGCATAAAAGTATTTCAATTTGTTTAAAATTACAAAAATGAACAGACAATCTTTTTGCTTCTAACTGAGATAATGTAGTTAACACAAAATCAGATAGTCATAGATAAAGCAATCCAGATTTATTGGTGAAACAATTTAATAGAAAAAAAGCAATTTTAACAAAATTGATCCTTGACAAGTATTTCAATTTTCTCTTTGATATAATGGTTCAAACCTTTCTTCTTCAGACATCCCAATACCAGCTGAAAGCACCCATGGAGCTGGTTATGCCAATTCTCCATCATATTCTTTCATTGCACTGCAGCGCTTAAGACACACTGCAGGTCCTTGAATCTTACAATACAGCAGAGAGATGAAATGACTGTAGCATAACTGTAGTGAGTCCTAGGCAAAGTCAGAGTAAAGATTCCTGGTGTCACTTATGATAAGCTGAGGGCAAAGCTTGATTTGCTTCTCACGCTAATAGTGAGTGAGAAGCTATTGTCATCACATATTTATGAAGTCATTAAGCTAAGGCATAAGAAGAGAATTATAGCTAAGAATTTGTGTAGTTTGCACTGAAGAACTTATATTTTTTGGGTTTTGGAGGGGAGAGGAGGCAATCAGCCAATATTTAATTGCTCTCCTTACACAATTTGGACTTTCAGTTTTAAGTCAACAGTACAGTGACTTCTGGGCTTTCTGGTCTGGCACAGAACAACCCCATTGACAAGTGATCTCACTGAAGGACAACCTAAGAGAAAGGGCACCAAAGTATGGGGCTTAAATGAAATCATTTAGGTCTGAATTTGACAACGAAATATGCTTTATTAATCGTTTTTGGCTTCCCACCTTCCCCGATTTTTCACTGTTCATAATTGCAACAACTTCTTAACTCAGCAATGATTTATCAGAATAAATGGGAATATGTCAAGATACTCTTTAGAGCTTGTCAGTAATGCTCTTGGTTAGAGGCAGCAATCAGTGTTGAACAAAATGCAGTTCTTTACTGGTTTCTGAGTAAGACAGATCCCACTTCCAATATGCCATTTTAAAATCAGTCTGGTGATGCGCTACTTAGCACAGAAATTCAAATCTCAAAAGGAAAGGATCAAATCTACTGCATAAGACTGAAGCCACGTAATATAGTCATTTTAAATGATGTAGCTCTTATGCAGTTTCTACTCAGTAAGTATCTTGTTTCAGGTGTCCTTTATTCATATCTCAAATTTTATAGGCTTCATTTGCTAATGTGAAGGTCCTGATGAGATTCAGCGAAGGAAATGGGAATGTGGAAGGCTATAAAGCATTTCAGCTTTAGCCGCTGGTAGACACTTACTGAAAAATTACTGAGCGATCAGGTTTATATAACACATATATTCTAACATTTTCTGTTATTCACATTGTTCAGACACCAAGATTAGATGGGGAAATGGATTCTGTACTCTATTGCTGGGCATATGAACAAACAATGGAAATGCCAAAATGACGAATGCTCTCCCATTCATTTTACATACTTTAATTTGCAGAAAGCTGCAGAAGCCTACATCAGAATTTTCTACAGGATTAGCTTAAGGAAGTTTGAACAGGATGATTCAAACCCCTCTAAATATTTAGCAACTTGAATATTCTCTGATTATTTTTAGTGACATATCAGAATTTCTACTTTGAAAAGGCTGAAAAACTATTTAGGTGGGTGAATTCTTTTGTATGCGACTTTGTCTCCCTTTTATGCACAATACTTTTTGGCTGACCAGATTAACACTACATGTTATCCTGCTTAAATATATATTAAAAAAAATAAAAAAGAAAATAAAAAAAAGAAGGGTGAGTTGTCACTTAACAAGGCCAAAAGACAATGTGCATTACAGGCTTGCTTACCAAGGCCACAGAGGAACCATAGCTTCCCTCCATATTGATGTGCAAAACCAGCATTATGTTTCTTGCATCTTTATTGTGACATACAAAAGGTAATTGTACATCAACAGCAAAATTCCTCCAGAGTTCATTGGGACCATTTTTGATTTCTGTCTGGTTATGGCTTTGGCATGTGCTTACAAGTTGAAGTCCTATTTCATTGAAGACGATAGTTTAGTTTCCCAAAATTCCTCACTAAGTTTAAAAATATGACTCTTAGCGGCCTTCTTAGTATTTTTCCATGCAATTTAATTACTTTGATATGGATTTACAAGAAACTGTGGTAATAATTTGTGAAAGAGCAAATAAAGTTCATTATAAGCAAATTGTGATAAGCAATACTGTGGGAAAAAAACCCAACCTTCAGTGTTCTCTTTTTGGAAGAAACATGTAAGATGTTACTAGTGTAATTCTTATACAAATACATGCTCCTTCACATGACTGCTCTCACAAAGTGAATAGCATTGCCTTTGTGAGTAGGTGTTCATTATTTTGAGTATGGATAGCAAAACCCAAGTCCAAAAAATGAGGACAAACCAGATCAAACACAACAGAAAAAGAAAGCATTTCTTAATTTTGAATTTCTTGGAGAAACGCCAGGCTGTAATTAGATTTTCTGAACATGATTTCCTCAGGGATTTCAATAACTGCAATACAAAAAGCTAATTAATGTTTCAATACCAAAATTCTATTTGGCATTACTTATATAAAAATACACAAACTGACTGTGTTTAACATTTGTATCATCCAAAGTCTAAAGGGCAAGAACTAGAGTTCTTCAGATAGCTGAAAATTCATTCTGCAATTTTTTTTTAATTCATTTTAAGCAAATTTAAAGCCCTAAATGCAAAAAATAAAAAAAAACCCCAAAAAACCAAAAAGATGAATTCTCCTTAATATATTTTGTTGTACAAAAAACTCAAGCGTTCTGTTTGTCAGTTTTCAATATCTTGTGTAACAGTGTTGAATTTTATGGTAGGTATAAACAATAAACACTGAATTAAAAGGAAACACACAGGGTATTTTTTTAGATGTTTATGTGGCTCTTATATTTTTTCCTTCTTATCTTATTTTATCCTTCTGATCTTAGTTAATAAGGTTACTCTTGGCTTCTCATTTTTATAATTTTTTAGATCTTGATGCATAACATACCAATGAATGTTTATCTTCTGTTTGGTTCAAATTTTTTACAGCTATTACTTATGTACAGTTCACCTATGTCATACTCATGTATGCAAAAAAATGGTGAAGAGCTCTTTTCCCTCTGTTAGTTAAATTACTCTTTGATAAAAAATATTTAAGGACACAATTTAATTTCTGAAATGTAATTAAAGGCAACATTTGGATTATCAATAGAAACTAACCCTTCTCATTTTAAGATATTTTGTGCAACCTATGTTACTTTAGCTCTATTATTCTGTGTACTAATCTCTATGGGTCTTTACATCTAAGTATTTTCATGGGCTAATGGAGCATAATAGATCCAACACTTATTTATTGAAGTGCCTTTTTTCATCTGAAATGTAGTTCTGAAAAGACCAAAAATCACAAAACCCACTACCTTCTTACTCCATAGCATATTCATTACCAGATCAACACACATGACTAATTAAGTTAAATCTGACTGCTAAATAACTCCCAAAGAGCCAATTTACCTAAGGTAGTATGAGAACATATTCATTTCTCCTTATACATCACAGCTGTCATTAATTAAATTCTAGTCACTTCAGACTGCAAGTTTGAAATAATTGCCACCGTGGAAACACTTGTACTTAGCAGTGAGCTTGGCTACTACTTTACTGATATTGACAGTCACCTGGATATAGGTAGACATCACTCTGTTTATTTCACTTTAGCGTTTGTGAGATATTTAGAAGGATGTGGGGACTTTTCAAATTTGTTTTTTGAATATTCGAAGCTTTGTCATAAATACCCGTGAAGTGCAGAACTAAGTTTGATGGACCGTTCTCTAAAGCTAACGTCTCCTCTCTGAAGGTGTAACATACCTTTTGAAGCTCAGAGGAGATTACAGCAGCAGAAGGTGATTTTTCCCTCTGCACCAGCTCCTCTCTGCTGCCTGCTCTACTAAGGTGAGGGTTGAAGTGATGCTTGCAATCTGCTTCCTTGCTACCCACCTTCCACCCACACCTACGGAGCTTCTGTGGGCTGATGCTTTGACAACCCTGCAGTGCAAAGGCTTTCGGCGTGACAAGGTATTGGGAGGAAAAGGTGCACTTCACACCCGCTTCACTTTCTGGACAAATTCATTGCTCTTAATTAGACATTGCAGCAGAAGGTTTAAAGAGACTTTCATTACAGTTAATGAATGGTAGGCTCACATGGGAAAGTTCTGCAACCAGAGTCTTCTGGATGCACTTTGGAGCCCACTGGTAAGACCGAATTAGTCTCTCCTGAAATCAGCTACACTTTCTCAAGCTTCACTCATCATAGCATATGTAGGAAAAATGAAAATCTTAAGTTCTGAAATATTTATTGGTCCCATGTTTCAGTGGAAATGTGAATAAAATCTGCATACTTCCAGAAAGTAAAATTATTGCAGTTTTAATAATATACTTCCAATATGTTGAGTCCTGCACAGCTAGATGGTATAGATATTTTAATTATTACTTTATATATAAAGTTTTGCTTTCCTTTATTTTGAAGGCCATTTATAAGGAAGAAAAGATTGTAGAGAGTGAATATAACACATTTATTATCTTGGTGATGAAGAAAAGACACATCAAGAGCACAAGAAGAATAAACCTAACCTCTCTACGAATAAACTTTTTTTGCATTCTTATTGTGTCCATGAAAAAATATCAGTGATATGATGAATATTTGTAGGGTGATTCACAAGTATAACTTTTTTCACAAACAGCTTCTGGAAGTTTATTTTCTTTTTTCCATAACTGGTATTTAAATGTAAGACTATAACCATGATTAAAAATTAACTTTTTTCCATGGAGAATGATAGGAAAAAAATGCAGTACCCTTTAATGACCCACCCACTGAATGCACAGTTCACCTACTGGTTTTAATTTATGTGATAATTTACAACACAGAACATTTAATGTCCTTCATCTATATACTGCATTTCAGTTATTTTCATGAAAATATGTACTGTTTCCTTGCACTGAGTACTCTTGTTTGCAAGCAGTTTATAACCTCCTATCTAAATGTAAATTGTTTATGCAAACAAATTATTAAGAGATAAAAAACTAAATCCTTAAGGCTTTTAGAAATAATACAAAGCAATATGTTTATGAAAGGCTAACTTAAAAAGGTCTGCATTTCAAATGTAACAATAATTTCAGTTTCCTAAAGGATACAAATCAATTTCAGCTTAAGAGCAGTGAATCATCATCATCAAGTTATGCTAATTATAGCACTTAAAGGCTTAAGCACATCTAAACATATGAAAGAAAACCATAGACAGAAGATGATTTGTTGAAGGCATATAAGTTAGTTGAGTCAACAATTCACATATATGATTTGCCAAGCAAATTTTCCAAGAATAGCTCTTATTCTTAGAACTACTTTGTTTTAATCTTGCAACTTATATAGTCACTTTATGTAGATTTAATTAGGCACCCTGAGGTTGCCCAAATACTTGCCCCATCTTATTGGTAGAAAATACTAAAACAACCTGACATTCATTAGCTACTGAGAAGCTACATTGAGCCAAATCGTCAATCCAGCTTTATGCGGTGATTCTGGAAATAATTTTCACCATTAGTTCACAAAATGACTAAAAGAAACCTGTTTTATGTAAATTTGGGAATCCTGCTGAGGTTCCTGACAATTGATAAAATGAAATGGAGAGAAAATAACCAGTGCAAATGAAAAGCAATTTGCATGAATTCTGGTGAAATGGAAAGAAGCTAATGATTATGGCATTATAAGCAACTTGCCTTGTAAACTGTAGATTTTTCCAACGCTGTTCTGCCGGGTGATGTGATGCCAATATGCACTACGAGGAAGTGAGATCGACTTGGATAAAGTCATTGGTTCAGACAGACTGGTCTGGAGCTAAAAGCCAAAGCAAACATAAATATGGAAGGTCACACAGAAGCATACTGGATAAATAATTTCAAAACTGTAAATTGAACCTATGTTGTCATGAACATACCATTTTCTGAATTATTTCAGGTTTTATACTATCATTGAAACTGTGTTACAAGCATCAGCACTTTGAATGCTCAGGAAAGAGCTGCAAAAGTGTATCTGAGTCTATAGGTTCATTAGCAGAGGTTAATATTAGGACTTCAGAATACGTCCCTATTTATCTACAGCTATTCTTCTTGCTGCCAAGGTTTTGTTATTTTCTTCTTTAGCTTTATGAAAATGATGGATTAACATATGCCTGAATTCTAAAATCCCTCTGCAATCACATTTCCTTTTGGTCATTTAGCCTGCATACTGCATTGAATACCCAGAAAGATTCTAAGAGAGAATCCAAGACAACCAGCAGAGAATTAGCAATGGAGAGTCATTAATCTCCTAATCCTCCTTTGAAGCGGAGGCATCTCATCACCAGTAGCAGGCTCCAGCTTCAAGAGCAGATTTTCCTGGTCTGAGGGACTTTCTGTGATTGAAATTGTAAATTGCATGGTAAGTGTCCCTGTGTACAAGAGCTACAGCAGAGAAACCTGACAGGAGGAATGTCAACTTTATTAAAGAGATCTGTCTCCAACAAACTACTGATGCGAGTGAAAGACAAGACAATGCTACAGAGAAAAAAGGAAGATGGAGAAATGTGCATTAACTCTTTTGATATTCCTGTTATGCTTTCTCTGTCTAGAAGAAAAGAGAATGTACCTGCAAATGTTTCGTATCTCTGGTTTTACAGAATATAAAATGTTATTGATAATTTTTGGAATCTAACAAATCACCATAACATTGTAAATACAATTTTTTCAGGGGATGTCTGGAAAGATCAATACTGAAGGATCAATTATGTCTGAAGATTTAGAATGAAAAACCTCTTCATTTCAGGGGTGGCACCATGATGGTACTCAGAGAGAGGTTGTCTAGAAACTCATTTGCAGAGAGTTCAGCTACAGAGCAGAAGGTATTCCAGGTCTGGATCATTTACTGCTAGTTTAGTCATTAGTTCCTAGGGATTCCTCATTCAGAATCATAATGCCAAATTTAAAAAAGCCCTTTTTAACTGTACAAACTCATTCTGTAATTTAAACCTCTTCTCCCCGCCCCCCCCCCC